>JAQISU010000055.1:605000-855000 GCA_029339505.1 Unio delphinus | reverse complement strand
AGATGATATAATATTAATAATGATATTTAAAATAATAAAATACTAAGGTGCCCCAAGTGGTATAGTGGTCTAAAGTGCGCTCCATTACGGATCACTGCCATCTCTCCTCTGTCTGTGTGGGTTTGAGTCTTAGATTCAGACAAGTTGGGTAAGTTAGAAAGCTGGAGCTAGCTTCTCATGGGTAGGTGGTTCTTTCCGAGGGGTTTCCTGGATTCTTCATACATCATTAATGCTGGCTGACATGTATAGCGTATCATGCAATGAATAATGGCTTTAAACCCTACAACATCAACAACAACAACAGTCACTAAATTGCTGTTATTCTCTTCAAAGAAGTTGTAGGTTAAAAGGTTTAGCAGTTGGCATTACAATATAATTTGCACAAGAGAATTGTTAATTGCAGGTTAAAATACATATAGCTTCTGCTCAACTGATTCAACATAGATCAAGTGTAATTTGTTAGGAGTGTCTTTCATCCTCTGCAGTTTAAATCCAGTTTAATTCAAGTGTCTGGTAGATTGCATGAGAAAAATGATTAAAATCTTTTGAATGCAATACATGAGTTTACCTTGGTCACAAAATAACTTAAAACTGTTATGGTTCAAGGTTCTTTTTTGATGCCAATGTTGACATAAAATAGCTGTGTGGTATACTACAAGACTTTTTAAATTTAAAACCATTCAGTCGAGTCTAATACACTTTAGGTAGAAATTGATGAATCGGCAAAATCACTGTTGAAGATTTTTGCTTAGATATGGCGTATAAAAAGCGATACATATGTATTTTAACATCCGTAAGAATTGGACATTTAAATGAATTGTGTTCCAGATATTGTAAGAAATTCCTTGTGTCAGATGAAATCATTACTTGTCCTTTAATCTTGATAAAAATGAGTCACATGGTTATGAAATAGTAAGTGGGTACATTATTGGGGGAATTTATTATTTATAACCCAAACAGTGCAATCAAGTCAATGCAAATTCCCTTCCTATGATTTTTTTGTCACCAACTAAAATCAAATCCCAAGTGGCCTAATGGTTAGAGCACCCATTTATGATGCAGGAGGTCTTGGGATTGAGCCTTAGCCAAGTCATACTAAAGACTTATAAAAAGAAACAGCTGTCTTGATAGGCATTCAACATTAAGAGGTTAGTGTTAAGATTGGTTGGTCTGATGTCAAGATAATGTGACTGGGTGGGGGACATAATAATAATAATAATAATAATAATAATAATAATAATAATAATAATGAGGACTTTGTATAGTGCCTAATCTTTCGAAGCTCTAAGCGCTTTACAACATTTATAATTATATGACTACACTACAGAACAACAAATGACAAAAACAATGAAATTGGAAAACATAAAAACATGCTGAAAACATATAAGATACAAAACATGATTAGGTCGCTAAGTTTGTCCCTGCAGTCGAAACAGGTGAGTCTTAAGAGCACTCTTAAAAGGGACCGCCGTGTCTTTGTGTCTAATTTCAATGGGCAATTCAATGGGCATGACACATGTCTGCAGCATGATGCCCTTGTGTTAGACATTACTAGAAACTGTCTCACTGCAGACATCTTAGCAATAAGACTGACTTTTTTAAAGCAACCTTAAAAATCCTAATCACACACACACACACACACACACGCGCGCGAGGAGTCGGCAGTAGTAACTCAAATGCTTGGAGTAGAGAAGGACATCAGCAGATCATTTATTTATTTATTTCTGGCTGGTTCCATTATATTGCTGTCTTGTGTGTGCTTACAATTTCCCCACTGAATACTAAGACCTTACTAACTGTAAACAGCTGGGCAAGACACACATATATATCTTAGATCAATTAAGATGTCATCATTTGTTTCAACTTATTACTTGGCCAACCTTAGGTGAGAAATAAACACACATTGTCTGTACTATAGCAGATATAATGTGGTCAGGTATGTTTATGTGTATTGGTAAATTTTCTTTGTGTGCACTGATTGAGGGAGTGTCATAATATACCTGTATTATGTTTCACCTTGATAAGTAGAGTTTGCTAAGTACATTTATGCCCTTCCCTCCTCAAAACCCCCCCCATTAGTTTTTGTAATATATATATATATATATATATATACATACACACACACACACACACACACAAACACATGCACAAGCAGAACTGTTAGTAATTTAGTCAGTCTCATGATCAAGTAATAGTCCAAGAAAAATATCAAAATGTGATTTTTTAAAACTTTGATTAGTATTGTTAACGTAGCTTTAAAAAAGAAATCAGTCATATCGCTACGATGTCTGCAATGAGTCAGTTTATAGTGATGTCTAGCACTGGGGCATCATGCTGCAGACAAGTCGCATGATGTCCCACCAAGTCACATTATCCTGACACCAGGCCGACCAGTCTTTAAACACTTAACTTCTTAATGATATATGCTTAGTGAGGCAGCTAATTTTGAAAGTCTTTACTTATGACTCATACGGGGATTGCACCCACGACCTACCGCTTCTGCGGCGGATGCTCTTATCAGTTGGCCCACAGGAGCAATTAAACATCTCCTGTGTCATTTTTTGCATGGATCCCAACTGGCCTAGACAATCAGAAATAACTGAGCTAATAAAATAAATCATTGGGCTACTGGAATTTCTTGTAATTAGTCCAAATTTTAAAATCATCCTCCTTTTTGCCAGGTTAGTAGGTAAAAATCTGAATTGTAGCCTGCTGTAACAGTTATGAGAATATTTGAATATATAATACAATTTTAATGGTCTATAAAGCAAATACCTGAAATATATTGTTGCATCACGAAAGCATAGTCATCACCTATACTGTGATTATTTGGTTTTTTTTTTGTTTGACTACCTTTGCAGAGACTGGTTATAGAGCCATATCCAAATGAGAAATCATGCTAAATTCCCAAGTATAGTAATTAATTCCAGAAATTTTGTCAGATGTTATCTTTCTTCTACAGATCAATAGACCTTGGTGTCTTTCCCAATTTAGGGTACCAGCAGATTTAACAAGAGATTATGTGATATATTTTACATGTACACCTATCTGTTTGCTGTGTCTTGTATAACAGAACCATGTGACAGATGTTTACTTTGTAAAACATTCACATTTGTTGCACTGAAATCAATGAAGGCTATCAAAATTAATCTGTTACTAATGGAAAAAAAAACGTCAGCAACAACACTCATATCATTCAAGCAAATAATTATTTTATCTTTTCTTTCAAAAAGTTTGAAATATAGTTGGATTGCTATCCTTAGATCTGAATTTTTAGTTTACATTTTTTCTCAAACCAGTGTTTTAGGGTACATTGAGATTTGAGGGAAAGCAAAAATGCTTTGTCAACAGCTGTGTGCTATTAAGACAAGTGCACTCAAAAACAGGGATTATTTTGCCTTTGTCTAGTCATTTTGTAAATCTCTAAAGATTGCCATTATTTGTTTTCCACTTTATTTGTTTTCCATAAAGAGACTATTAAATTACCAAAACTCTTTACTTAGTTGTTAATATATCTTAAGCAATTTCATGGTATTGGACCAATTTACTGACGTACATGTTAAAATGTGCATGTTTTGCTACTTATAACCCACAAGTTCATTGTAAACATTTTTACACCCAGCAATATAATCTCTTAAACACATGACCAGTTGAAAAAGGGGTGCAGTTTATTATTTGGCGGTTTCATTGTATTGATTCCAGATGCAATTACTGGGCTGGTGACTGCATTACAGGACTCTGTATCAGAACCAGTTGTGAGCTTGTGCCAGACTAGATGCAATTACTGGGCTGTTGACTGCATCAGACTGTATTCTGTATCAGAACCAGTCATGAGCTTGTGTCAGACCAGATGCAATTACTGGGCTGTTGACTGCATCAGACTGTATACTGTATCAGAACCAGTCATGACCTTGTGACTGCATCACAGTATACTGTATCAGAACCAATCATGAGCTTGTGCCAGACCAGATGCTTTATCATTTGTAGTCGCATGTTTACTACTGCACGAGAGGACAATAAATAAAATAAAACTTAACAGATTGATGCACACTGTGACCCACATTGTGAACATATTTGGGTGATAAAATATTGCAGTATTCTTGTAATGGTGCACCTAAAGCACTGAAAAATAGTCTGGTAAAATTTACAAAATTCTTCAGCATATTATCAGCATATCCCAAAACCAGGATATGCTGATACAATGTAATAAAGTATCTAGTGTGCTTCCTAGTCACATTGGTATCAGGGCTGGCAAAGTATCTAGTGTGTAGTGTTGGCTTCGTAGTCACATTGGTTTTGGGGCTAGCAAAGTATCTAGTGTGTGCTGTTGGCTTCCTAGTCACATTGGTATTGGGGTTAGCAAAGTATCTGGTGTGTACTATTGGCTTCCTAGTCACATGGGTATTGGGGCTAATATGTCAAGTGTACTGTTGACTTCCTAGTCACATTGGTATCGGGGCTAATATGTCAAGTGTACTGTTGGCTTCCTAGTCACATTGGTATCAGGGCTAGCAAAGTATCTAGTGTGTACTGTTGACTTCCTAGTCACATTGGTATCGGGGCAAATATGTCAAATTTACTGTTGACTTCCTAGTCACATTGTTGACTTCCTAGTCACATTGGTATTGGGGCTAATGTGTCAAGTTGACTATCAAGTGTACTGTTGGCTGTCTGGTGATATTGGTATTTGGGCTAGCAAAGTATTAGTATGTACTGTTGGTAAAATATTTGGATTGACACAATTTTAAACAATTTGTTCAGTTGAACATGGCTTCTTTTTTTTAGACTCCTGTTGTTTTGTGCAAATGATGGCAGCATGGATTCTTTATGAGTATTGTAATAACTAATTTTATTGTAATAACTAATTTTATTGTAATTAATTTTATGGTAATAACTAATTTTATGGTAATAACTGATTTTATCTTTTTCAGTGCCTTTTGTTGTGTAATTATCTAACCCAACAGCCAATTAAGAACACATACATTTTGTTGCCTGGGTCTATAATGAAACCACATGAATAAAAAAGGACCTGCATTCAACTGATGATTGCTTACTATATGATGTACTGTATTTAAACCCACACACACCCATCCATTGAAAATTGCATTGCCCCAGTAGCAACAAGTAGAATAACTGTAGTATGTAAGGGCAGCTGTTAATAACAAAATTACTTGATGTCTTATTTTTTTCGAACATAATTTCATACATTGAAAACATAAACAGATATGATATCCATTGATAATGACATTGTCAATCTTTAGATTTAATAGATTCCTCTGTATTGTAATCGATCGGATAAGAAATAGTGACTGGTGATTCCTCCGTATTGTAGTTAATCGGATAAGAAATGATGACTGGTGATTACTTGGTATCGTAGTTGATTTGACAAGAAATGATGACAGGTGATTACTTGGTATCGTAATGTTCATAGTCCTATTTGGATTTATTTTTACTATTCAGGAAAGGCTCAACATTTATTATGGCTATTGCCCAAAGGAAGTAATTATTTAGAAATTGTCTATTTTAGAATACATTTTTATGTGATGGATATTATCTGCTTGTAATAATAGATGTCTAGATAATTAGCATTTTGCCTTTTAAAGTCTGACATTTTCACATGAAGGCATTGGCCTTTAAATATACGAGACAAATAAGTACTCTGATGCATTGAATAGTTTATCTTTTTTTTACAGTGGGGTCCATAAAATTGTTTATTGTATTTTACAACTGGCAAGCAAACTGCACTGTATGCGTTATTTAATTTAATAAATATAACATTGATCCAAATATTGTGGAACCTTTGTTGAGTAATTCATTAGAAAAATAATCTTTTATCTTGATAATAGTTTCTTTTGTCGTTGATGATTTGAAAGGGATCCATTATGCTGTTGTTGATCATATTTGAAATTTTAAAAACTTTTTCCCCAAGATTACAATGAAGATGAATCATCATACAGTGGCAGTTAAGCTAAAAGTATAGTGGTATTGAAGTTGCTGTTGAAAACGTAATAATTATGTATTACATCTTTCTGTGGATGCCAGTTTGGAGCCCCAAGTGACCAAGTGATCTAAAGCACTCTCAGTTACGGATCACTGCCATCTCACCTCTGTCTACGTGCGTTCGAGTCTCGGATTCGGCCAATGTGGGTATGTGAGAAAGCTTGCCAGTAGCTGCTCGTGGGTTGGTGGTTCTTTCCAGAGCTTTCCAGGGTTCTTCCTCCACCACTAACACTGGCTGCCATGTATAGCCTATCTTGTGCTGAAAAATGGTGTTAAACCCTACAACAACATCAACTTGAATTTACCATTATTGAAGCTAAAGTATCTTTACTTTTGACAGAATATTTTTATTGATATTTTGTTGGATGGAACAAAAAATATTCATCATGAAAGTGAATTATAGAATCCATAATCATAATAAAGTACTTTCACTTCCATAAATGGTTCCTGTTAGATTAATAATAAAAAAAATCTCTAAATAAATTTGTAATAACATTTGTTACGTGGTTTTAGAACATTGGGTTTTCCATGATGTCACATAGATGATACATATTTATACAAATCTCACATGGTTGCTATCATTGTCTTTTGTCAACAAACAGTCATATGGCACAACCGCAGCTGGCTGATGATACACAAGTGTAATGAGGTACTTTGACAAAATAAACTATAGCCTTGAGATAATAGTTGACATTGCATGTACAGGAAAACATATAATAGAAACAAAATTGCTTCATTTCCTGTGACTTGCCTACCAAAATATCCGATTACTGTGGATTTTTTTGGGTGGGAAATATGTCATATAATGACAGCAAGTCTTAACGGGCTTTTTCTTACAACAATAGAAGTTTGAATATTTCATTAGTCAGCATTTGTAATTTCTTTACGTATGTCATTCAAAGAAATTAACCAATAATCTTATGTCTATATATAACTGACAAGTACGATGAAACGTTTCAAAATTGAAACCTCAGCAACAGAAATCCCATGAAAGAGTGATTTCTCCTGGACTTTCACTTAATTCCCCCTCTGGTATTTTGGTAATGGGTAAATTTTAAATTTTTCTTAGGGTAGTGTGTGTGTGTGTGTAACTTTTATATGATTATCAAAATATATGAATAGACCCCTTATATTATGTTTCAGCAAAGGATTGGGAATTTTTAAATGACAAATCTTCAAATTCTTTATCTTCATTATTGGCATAGCAATATATTTTGACAATGGCATTATGCTATGTACATTAGAAGTGCATCTAACAATATTGACATTACCAGACAATACCAAAAAGCTGTATCTGTCACTATAGCTGTATCTGTCACTATAGCTGTATCTGTCACTATAGCTGGGCCAGATGCAGTTGTAAAATGCTCTTCATGAAAAGAGAATATAAGAAAGCACCTCATTGCTCAGTTGCAAATGTCATTTTTAATAAGTTCTTTATTATAGTAGTTTTTTGGGGGGAAGTCAAGTGCTTTCTTGATCAGAATGAACTTTGCTGCTTGGTAATCAATATTATCATATGTGATCTGTTATGATTAAAGTAAATCAATGGTGCAAGATTTTCATTTTCTTGTTTTTAAGGGGGATTTTAAAGGGGGGGGGCATACATTTTTTTGTTTAGGAAAACGGTGTTGAAACTTTATCAATTTTCTGGTCATAAATATTTTCTTCTATTCAAAATTTTTTAAAAAAACATTCACGCATAAACCAAATCCCTCAGCTCTGAAAACTGATATTTTCTTGGGACCCAGTTAATTTTACACTAAATGAATCCCTTAAAACTGAAACTTACTTAGGATTGTGACCATCCAGATGTCTTGAAACAGCCTAAGGCAAGGAAGAGTAAAACGAAAGTTTCCATGGAAACACGTGTACATGTCCAGTGAAATCTTTATTATCCAGTGAAATCTTTATTATCAGAATATCTGTTAAAATTTGAGCAGCTGTTGATGTGGTGTCAGAATATTTCGGTATACATGTATGTAAGAGGATAGTTTGGTTTATGGTATAATATCATGTGAAGGTTATTTAGAGCTGAGTATACATGTATGTAAGAGGATAGTTTGGTTTATGGTATTGTAACATGTGAAGGTTATTTTGAGCTTAGTAAAGTTCCTTTCTCAAGGACACACTAAGGTAGCCAGTCAGGACTGTTGCAATGATAGGATTCTAACCTGTATCCATTCAGTCACAAGTCTGGCATGCTGACCACTTTATGACTGCAATTCTTTCAAGGATAAACCTATCACATTTCATTCTTTGAAAATAGATCCTCAGTAATCTGAATTCCCTCTTGAAACCAAAAGTGTAATACAGTAGAGCTGTACCGATGTCACTAACCCTAACCCTACAGTCTCCTTATCTCAAAGTCAGAAGTTTTACTTTGTATAAGTCAACAGATAACAACTGTAGAATGCCAGGTTGTGTTGAAATAACTTTAAGCTTAATTATAAGATCCAAATGTCTTTTTTTATTTTTTTTAATTTTTTTTTTGGTGTTCCGCCAAAGACTAAGTATATTTACATGTAATACGAGTTCTGAAAGACTGATTTTCAGAGGAATTGTTTAATTATCAGTTTTTCAAATAAATTTGGTTTTTAGCAAGGTTTAAAAGGGCAGATGTCAGAAATACATCAAAGTAATCTTTGATTTGCATATATTGGCATCTGGGTACAATATTTATTCTGACTGGAACTCTTAGACTTGTGGAAGAATGACCTTGCTTTTCTTTTCCTTTCATTTTATCAAATTTTGTGAGAGGCAGTGTTTACATTGACATGGAAGATGCTGTTTACTTTTTTGCCAGTTAAATTTCAAATCTGTCAGTTGTGTGAATAAACAGTTTGAGAATTTCTTCTAGCATGCCATTACTACTTTAGATATTACTGGAAAATTAATGACAGCTGTTTGAAAATGTCAGTGGAAGAGGATGGAGTGTACATTTGCATAATCGGCTTTCTTTTGTTGATAATGGATTCTGATGACAATGAAAATAAAGTGTGCCACAAGTCTGTTTGATGCAGCAGATGTTTCAGGTTTCAGACCCCTAATAAATGAAGTATTTTTAATGGCTTTTCAGCATTATTATTTATATTTTCAAGCACCAGTCTATAAATAAACCAGACAAAGAACTTGGGTATCACTGAAATGCGAGAATGTCTTCATGCTTGATGAAGAAAAGGAACAACCAGCGTGTATAATTGTGATTTCATGATTTTCAACATATGATCTTACTTTTATTTTTTTTTTTCAGAATTGAAAAAAGACTAAAATTCAGTTATTTAATTTGTGAAAGAAACTCACATAAGTATGTACAAAGATGGAAGGTATAAATTTAGAACTGTGTAACAATCAGCAGAAAATTCTCCTATTTTGTTCCCTATGAAGAATTTGCAATGAATATATCAGATTTCATTATAGCATGTTCTAAATTTGTCTTCCAGTTTAAATATTTAAGTAATATATTGAGGTCATGATATCAGAAGTTTCCCCAGTGCAGACTAATCTAAAACATCTAAAACATACTGTAGCTGCTTTATTGTGAGAGAAGATAGCAGGTTACAAGAAACACAGAGAAAAAGTATACTTTTATGCATTATATCAATGCCATCTCTTGGACCCTGTAGATAAAAAAGTGAATGTCAAACATTTCTGGAAAGTAATGGCTACTGTTGATGCAACATCATCAGGATTTGATATCCTTGAAGCTGTAGTTTGTTTGCATGGGTTCATACAGGGGCAATTGAGAATATGAGTATGGTTTGTGGCAATATACATGTATATGTATTATTAGAAGAAGAAATCAATGGCTAATAAATATTTGCAAGATAATTGCATACTATTGGAACTATAACATTTCTGGCAGTGTATAAATAAAAGTCTTTTCACTGCCAGTTCTTTCTTTTTCAAGTGTTTTGACCAGGGTTTGGCATACTACAGCCCATGGGCCTAATCTGGCCCGCCACCTCTCATTGTACAGCCCACAAACTAAGAATGGATTTTACATTTTCCAATTCTTTAAAAGTATCTGCTATAACAGAATGACTGACTGCCAAGTTTTGTGAGGTTGTTGCACCTGAAGAGGTGTGAGAAAGGCCATATGGTGTGCTACTGTAGCTTCACATTCACATGATGATTGGTGCGCCTCTGTTGTGACATTGTGACACTTCACAGTTATAATTTGGCAGTGTTTCCAGTGCCATGTGTTCACTGTTCTGTGACATTGTGTGAAACAGAATTTTATAAATGTCTTCCAAGGGCTGAATATGGTCATCATATGCTTGGGAATTTATATCTGTATGTGACAGTACCTACCTGTATTCCAAAGCTGAAATTTATCTGTATGTGGCAGTACCTACCAGTATTCCAAAGCTGAAATTTATCTGTATGTGGCAGTACCTACCTGTATTCCAAAGCTGAAATTTATCTGTATGTGGCAGTACCTACCTGTATTCCAAAGCTGAAATTTATCTGTATGTGGCAGTACCTACCTGTATTCCAAAGCTGAAATTTATATCTGTATGTGACAGTACCTACCTGTATTCCAAAGCTGAAATTTATCTGTATGTGACAGTACCTACCTGTATTCCAAAGCTGAAATTTATCAGTATGTGACAGTACCTACCTGTATTCCAAAGCTGAAATTTATCAGTATGTGGCAGTACCTACCTGTATTCCAAAGCTGAAATTTATCTGTATGTGACAGTACCTACCTGTATTCCAAAGCTGAAATTTATCTGTATGTGGCAGTACCTACTGTATTCCAAATCTGAAAGTCATAAAATCTGTCAGCATTAACAGATGAACATTTACAATCAATTATGATGATAGGGAGTACTAACTTTTAATTTTGTGAAATGCTATCTCAAAAAAATCAATCACATTCTGCTCATTAGTAGAGTTGTATTTCAAATAATTGTGTATTATTACATTACATTATAGATCAGCTTACATTTACAAAGAGTTAATATACAGATAAACAGTTTCATGTGTACATGGTAGAGCTACACAAGAGTTGTTCTTGAATTGCGCATAAAAACTGGTGTTAATGTGTGCTCTGAAGCTTTAACTGTAGGAAGGCGAGTCATATATATATATATATATATATATATATATATATATATATATATATATATATATATATATATATATATATATATATAAAAGAAATTTAGAATTATGTTTCCAGTTTGCAGATTGTCCCTGTTTCTCGTTGCCAACACTCAACTTTTCAACTTTTTCCCCCAATGGTATAACATTTCTTTTAAAAACAAATCACATTGCCGAAATTGATCTGTGTATCTATGGTCTTACTATATATCTCCATTTGTTTGTACCCCCCTACCGATTTCAATAATGAAAATGTGATAAAAAGTTCAGAGAACAAAGTGTGCACAGAACTAAACCAACTAAATAATTGATTTATAATTTCTAACCCCATCATTCCCCCCCCCCTCCCCCATTCCCGGGCAACTTTAATGCTTGACACTTTCCAAGTAAAGAAATGGGTTGGTATAGTCGGACTATAATTTAGCAGGTATTGCCAGTACTTTGACAAGCAGTAAATATTATTTGATTTATAAATAATGTTTATAAAACATTGTAGGGAAAAAACGCCTAACCTAATTTTAAAATCAGTGAAATAGGAAACACATACTACAGTAAAAAACAAAATTTTATTATTTTTTAAACTACTAATTTGTGTGTAAATAGCTTTTTTTAAAAACTAGTATTTAAAACCTAATTAAAAATTACTTTCACATGTCATGAAGTTGTTTGTTTTCATTTAGATATTACTGCAAGATCACAAGTAAGCTTCTTGTTTACTGGCATTTTATACAGAGCCTGGAAAGGTTATTCGTACATCCAGGCTACTACTACGCAAATGGAGGCGCTACAGTAATATAACCTAGGGAAATAGTAATGCACTCTCGTTGACCGATTTTTTAGTTTTGCATATAATATGTATTTTTCTCATTTCATATTGAGAGACATTTTTGTGGCTGTAAGCAGTGTTTACCTTTACCCTCAGTTGCGATTCAGAGACCCCCACATTTTTAATTTGACCCCCAGTTTTCATAACATTTATTCCATACTATGTCTGACCCCCAGTTTTAACACCAAGAAGACTTTTGACTCAGTCTTGGACCCCTGGGGGGGGATACATGACTTTAGGTACTTAATACCCTTTGGTTTGTTTTGTTTTGTTTTGTTTGTTTGTATTGCAGATTCCAGCTTTCTTTCTAGGGCTGTTCAAATATTCTTAGGTTTGCTGTAGTTAATTTACCTTTGGAAATGAATTTTAGAATCAGAAGGTGAAACTCTCATGCTGGTTGGTATTGATTTAGTTTTAGCATTTTTCGGTATCAAAGGACTTAAAGAGGATGTTAAGATGTTAATCAGCAGATTTCTCCTGGCTAGATGCCCAGACCAGGATGAATAGAAGTATTTCCACCCCCTTATAATTGGATTTGACCATTTGTCCTGGTGGTATATCAATACAAATTGTCCAATCCCAGTAAGTTATATAAAACCACCTATGGATTCAGCACCATGTATATTGTACCATTGTAACATGTATAATCCAAACCTCTTGGATTTAGACATATAACCCTGCAGTAAAGACAAAAGTAAATAGTTGTTCAGGCACACTGAACTAATACTTTGGTGAAGGAGTGAATGGTTAATTTGTATCAAAGTTTTAGTGTGTGTGTGTGTGTGTGTGTGTGTGTGTGTGAGATTTTGATATTGAACATCATTTTAACTATTTTTCAGTCATATCACTATGATGTCTGCAGTGTGGCAAGGATGTCTAGCACTGGGGCATCATGTCACATATATGTAACATCATGTCCCACCCAGTTGCATGATATCCTGACACCAGGCAGACCAGTCATAACACTAACATCTTAATGCTGAGCACCAAGTGATGCATCTGCTTGTACCATTTCTATAAGTCTTTGGTATGACTCCGCTGGGTATTTAACCCGCGACCTCCTAACATCCAAGGTTACAAAGTTTTAGTATTATACAACTTTTTGAGATCTGTATAAAAGCCAGAAAGGTTAGTTAGTCTCTCCTGCATGGAGGAATCAAGTTTGAGGCATCTGCCATTTTATATTTATACACAGAAGTTAAATATGTCCCTTTTATTTTCGGTTTCATTAGATTTAATGATGACACAATATCCACACAATAAAATAGGTCGCTATTGAAAAACAAAAAAGGTGAAACTGCAATACACCAATGTGATTTTAGTGCCATTCTTACTGAAAAAAAATAGCATTAAATTTGCATCATTTTGGTCATTTTTATGCCATCACTGGTGCCATGCACAGTAGTGTGATGTATGCAGCTCATGTGCATGGGTGTGCATCACGATTCACTCACCAATGTATTGAATAATTACATGCATTACTTTCATTGAAATGTCTTTGAAAATTATAGTTATAATCTTAACTTGAGATAAAATTTGCCAATTATTAATTAATTAATGAAGATCTTTCTTTATTGTGTTACCTTGCCTATAGTAATTCTATTTAAAATCTACAGTGTCTGTACTTGTAGTACAGTAAAATCTACAATGTCTGTACTTGTAGTACAATAAAATCTACAGTGTCCGTACTTGTAGCACAGTAAAATCTAATGTCTGTACTTGTACAGTAAAATCTAGTGTCTGTACTTGTACAGTAAAATAGTGTCTGTACTTGTAGCACAGTAAAATCTACAATGTCTGTACTTGTAGTACATTAAAATCTAGTGTCTGTACTTGTAGTACAGTAAAATCTACAGTGTCTGTACTTTTAGTACATTAAAATCTACAGTGTCTGTATTTGTAGTACATTAAAATCTACACTGTGTGTACTTGTAGTACAGTAAAATCTACATTATCTGTACTTAGAGTGTCTGTACTTGTAGTACAGTAAAATTAAAATGTGCCCCATAACAAGTAATTTATTGTCTAAAAAGAATTGTTCATGTCTGGACCCAAATAACCCTGATTTTCAGCAGTTTGGTCATCTGATCTCATGAGATCTGTGATTAACCTTTGGTCATCTGATCACATGAGATGTATGAGTAAACTTTGGTCATCTGATCACATGAAATGTATGATTAACCTTCGGTCATCTGATCACATGAAATGTATGATGAACCTTTGGCCATCTGATCACATGAGATGTCTGATTAACCTTGGGCCTTCTGATCACATGAGATGTCTGATTAACCTTGGGCCTTCTGATCACATGAGATGTCTGATTAATCTTCGGTCATCTGATCACATGAGATGTCTGATTAACCTTTGTTTTTTTTCAAAGTTTGATGAGATGTATGCTAGAAATAGGCAGTGTCATTTCCCAATCCTGTCATGGGATAACAAATTATTATGTGACTGACATGGGATAACAAATTGGAATGTGACTGACATGTGATAACAAATTACTATGTGAATGACATGGATAATAAATTACTATGTGACTGACATGGGATAACAAATTGGAATATGACTGACATGGGATAACACATTACTACATGACTGACATGTGATAACAAATTACTATGTGAATGACATGGATAATAAATTACTATGTGACTGACAAGGGATAACAAATTACTGTGTGACTGACATGGGAAAACAAATTACTACATGACTGGCATGTCACTGATTCAGTGAATTGTTATGCTATTTTTTTGAAAATAATGCATAAATAATCAGTACTAGCGATATAATTTGCCCAATGACTTGTTTCATTTACAAGTATCTTTAGGGAAAAATTTCTTTCAATTGATGCTGTAACCCCAGTAGTGCATCTGTGGTAAATTGAGTGTCAGCATTACATCAGTCTGGTTACTTCATCCAGGTGTTGAGCTTTGAAGATCAAGCACAAATTTGTGTAAGAACTGGGTTTCCATGTTGGTTGCTTGTGGATAACCACAAAATGTCATTGTTAATTAAATCAGAAAGAAGGGAAGATAGCAAAATAAAATATTAACATGATATGTTAGAACACTTAGTGCTCCTTGTTGAATGACTTTTCTGTTTTATTTCTTTACATATTTTGTTGTTGAAATATTGCATTATAATATTTAAGTAAGGAGCTGTGTGTTTGATATTCTGATGTTTATTACATACATGCCAGATCTTATTATGTTTACATGTGGATAGATAAAAAAAATTGTCAGTACTTATAACACATTGTAACAAAAATATAATAATGACCAAGCTCATGTCTAAATGGAACCCAAATATATCCTTACATACAAAAATTAACCAATATATCCCTACATACAAACATGACCCAATATATCCCTACATACAAACATGACCCAATATATCCCTACATACAAACATGACCCAAATATATCCCTACATACAAACATGACCCAAATATATCCCTACATACAAACACAACTTGATTCAGTGGAGGACACTAATTTAGCCAATGGTCAGACTAACAAATGGAGAAGTTGATACATGAGCTTATTTAAATAAAGATAAAACTGTTTTCAAGAGTTTTTCCTCAAGATTTAACTTGCTAAACAAAATATACTTCAGAAATTTATTTGAGCACCTAGACCAAAACAATTTTTTATCAGTGATTTTGCACTGATCTGTTATGCAAAACTGATTGCTGAAAAGATTTTGTTGCAAAAGAACAATTCCACCAGTTGTTAGGTTCAGGTTCTGAGTAAAATACAAATAGCAAGATTTTGCCTTGTGTCTGCAGTTTGTAACAGTACTGGTAGTTAGTATTACATAAGTTAACCCATTGTAGGTGTGAAATAAGCCATACTTAACTCTGACGTTATGCATCACGTAGAACCAGAGTCAGATAAAGACTACATTGTGTCCTCTAGCCCACCTTCACGGACTCATTCCTTCTTGTTGCCTCCTGCATTATTATACTTGTGATGAAAACAAAGTTTCTTTTATTACGAAGGATATTTAAGAACTGTATTTTCTTTAAACTAGCATGATATACTTGATATTTGATTTTCATTTGGCTGCATGCAATTTCAGAGCTCACTAAAGTTCAGTGAGCAATAATGCTAAATGTTACTGCAAGTTTGTAAATTAAGACATCATTGGGAAGTGTGGATATTGAAATTTCTGTGGAATGCTATGACCCAGCTTCTACTGTGTCCAGTTAATATGATACTGTGTTGTACTAATGGTTTGTAGGTGTGACTGGATGGTATTGTTTATAGATAGTAGATAGAGAGGCAGAGCAGAACTGAGGTAGCTCTCGTCTTTTTTTTTATAACGCCCAGTTGTTCTATAGGAAACAAAGTACTAATGTTAAGGGAAAATGGGAACCAGTCTGGAAATGGTTGAACATAAAATAGCGTATACAGTAGTTTGGCTGACCATGATTGGTTAATAATGAAAGTTGTGTTTTAGGAGAAAGAATCTTTTGAGAGCTTATCCTAGTTGTAAGTGAAAACATAAGAGACATTGTTTCATTGATTGAATTTCAGTCGTTTAACAGTCTTGAATTTGACATTCAGGTTTCATCTGTACTTATAAATATGGGTTTGATCATGAGCACTCGAAAATTTTTAAGTTAATGAATTTTCATTATCATGGTAGTTTGCATGGGTTTACTGTGGGAATTGAATAAGTAAAGGTGCCATGTTACATGCAGATAAGGAATCAATGCTCTCAGTGTGTATCTATTTTCGTGCATGTCAGCACACACTCAGAATGGGAAATTTATATTACAAAGCATTTGGAAAATTTTGATTTTGCTCTGAACAATCCTTTGTTCTACAGTGCTTGAAAATCTACAAATAATTTTTGTTCTCGTCCCGGCAAAAAAGAAACATACTGAACAAAAATTGGGAAACATTTCTGTTGTAAGGTGCTAATGTATGTGTCCAAAATAATATTTTAATGGAGTGAAAAAGAAAACCATTACTTGTACATTTTCTTGGAAAATTGCTTACTTTGAAAATAATGATGAAAAGAAGAGCTAGGAGAAATGAGGCCAATATGAATTATATGAAACAAAAATAAATAATCTGTCAAGAAGGAAATAAGACTTAAACTTCAAGGTTCACATTACACTCAGTTCTGAATCCATGGTTACAACTTCAGGTTTCACATTACACTCAGTCTGCATCCATGGTTACAAATATAGGCTTCACATTACACTCAGTCTGCATCCATGGTTACAACTTCAGGGTTCACATAACACTCGGTCTGCATCCATTGTTACTTACATAAGTGGAGAGTACAGTGTTCTCTTATTAGTTATATCATAGATATATTTTTTTGTTAGTGCTTTTGATTATAATCTAATTTAATTTTGTTTCATTGCAGATTGTCAGTTGACATGTCATCACAAGTGCAGGCCATTGGTCACCTTGGACTGCAAGTCTATCTCACAGGATTTAGCTGACAATGTAGATGAGGGGATGGAACTGTTTGCAGATGAGGAGCAGGCACCGTTTACCTCATCACCTTCCGTAGAGCTGGCATCAGAACCATCCACTGTAGGTTTACAATAGATTTGTCATCTGCATCCATTGATTGAGATGCACATCTTGTATGCAAATTATGTTATGTAGTGTGTGTATATGTTATGTAGTGTGTGTATTGGAATGTAGTGTGTGTATTGGAATGCTGAAAGTACTGCATCCTCAGTTTAGATGATGCATTGTATATCACTGCAGTGATTGTCTTTACATCTGTATTTAATGAATACCCAGCTGTAAATTGCATAGACAGTGGATAATTTGTGTTGTTTCACTTGCACTCCATATCAACGCTATTTCCTTTAAATCCGTAAATGAACAGTGTAAACCATACCTGATTAGTGCATAATGCCGGTAGTTAAATCAGTAAATGAATAGTGTAAAAACCATACCTGATTAGTGCATAATGCTGGTAGTTAAATCAGTAAATGAACAGTGTAAACCATACCTGATTAGTGCATAATGCTGGTAGTTAAATCAGTAAATGAACAGTGTAAAAACCATACCTGATTAGTGCATAATGCCGGTAGTTAAATCAGTAAATGAACAGTGTAAACAATACCTGATTAGTGCATAATGCCGGTAATTAAATCAGTAAATGAACAGTGTAAAAACCATACCTGATTAGTGCATAATGCCGGTAATTTAATCAGTAAATGAACAGTGTAAAAACCATACCTGATTAGTGCATAATGCCGGTAGTTAAATCAGTAAATGAACAGTGTAAAACCATACCTGATTAGTGCATAATGCCGGTAGTTAAATCAGTAAATGAACAGTGTAAACCATACCTGATTAGTGCATAATGCCGGTAATTAAATCAGTAAATGAACAGTGTAAAAACCATACCTGATTAGTGCATAATGCCGGTAGTTAAATCAGTAAATGAACAGTGTAAAAACCATACCTGATTAGTGCATAATGCTGGTAGTTAAATCAGTAAATGAACAGTGTAAACAATACCTGATTAGTGCATAATGCCGGTAATTAAATCAGTAAATGAAGAGTGTAAAAACCATACCTGATTAGTGCATAATGCCGGTAGTTAAATCAGTAAATGAACAGTGTAAAAACCTGATTAGTGCATAATGGTGGTAGTTAAATCAGTAAATGAACAGTGTAAACCATACCTGATTAGTGCATAATGCCGGTAGTTAAATCAGTAAATGAACAGTGTAAAAACCATATCTGATTAGTGCATAATGCCGGTAGTTAAATCAGTAAATGAACAGTGTAAAAACCTGATTAGTGCATAATGCTGGTAGTTAAATCAGTAAATGAACAGTGTAAAAACCATACCTGATTAGTGCATAATGCCGGTAATTAAATCAGTAAATGAACAGTGTAAAAACCATACCTGATTAGTGCATAATGCCGGTAGTTAAATCAGTAAATGAACAGTGTAAAAACCTGATTAGTGCATAATGCTGGTAGTTAAATCAGTAAATGAACAGTGTAAAAACCATACCTGATTAGTGCATAATGCCGGTAATTAAATCAGTAAATGAACAGTGTAAAAACCATACCTGATTAGTGCATAATGCCGGTAGTTAAATCAGTAAATGAACAGTGTAAACCATACCTGATTAGTGCATAATGCTGGTAGTTAAATCAGTAAATGAACAGTGTAAAAACCATATCAGATTAGTGCATAATGCCGGTAGTTAAATCAGTAAATGAACAGTGTAAACCATACCTGATTAGTGCATAATGCTGGTAGTTAAATCAGTAAATGAACAGTGTAAAAACCATATCTGATTAGTGCATAATGCCGGTAGTTAAATCAGTAAATGAACAGTGTAAAAACCTGATTAGTGCATAATGCTGGTAGTTAAATCAGTAAATGAACAGTGTAAAAACCATACCTGATTAGTGCATAATGCCGGTAATTAAATCAGTAAATGAACAGTGTAAAAACCATACCTGATTAGTGCATAATGCCGGTAGTTAAATCAGTAAATGAACAGTGTAAAACCATACCTGATTAGTGCATAATGCCGGTAGTTAAATCAGTAAATGAACAGTGTAAACCATACCTGATTAGTGCATAATGCCGGTAATTAAATCAGTAAATGAAGAGTGTAAAAACCATACCTGATTAGTGCATAATGCCGGTAGTTAAATCAGTAAATGAACAGTGTAAAAACCATACCTGATTAGTGCATAATGCCGGTAGTTAAATCAGTAAATGAACAGTGTAAACAATACCTGATTAGTGCATAATGCCGGTAGTTAAATCAGTATATGAACAGTGTAAAAACCATACCTAATTAGTGCATAATGCCGGTAATTAAATCAGTAAATGAACAGTGTAAACCATACCTGATTAGTGCATAATGCCAGTAGTTAAATCAGTATATGAACAGTGTAAAAACCATACCTGATTAGTGCATAATGCCGGTAGTTAAATCAGTAAATGAACAGTGTAAAAACCTGATTAGTGCATAATACCAGTAGTTAAATCAGTAAATGAACAGTGTAAAAACCAGATTAGTGCATAATACTGGTAGTTAAATCAGTAAATGAACAGTGTAAAAACCATATCTGATTAGTGCATAATGCCGGTAGTTAAATCAGTAAATGAACGGTGTAAAAACCAGATTAGTGCATAATACTGGTAGTTAAATCAGTAAATGAACAGTGTAAAAACCTGATTAGTGCAAAAAACCGGTAGTTAAATCAGTAAATGAACAGTGTAAAAACCTGATTAGTGCATAATGCCGGTAGTTAAATCAGTAAATGAACAGTGTAAAAACCATACCTGATTAGTGCATTAATACCGGTAGTTTAATCAGTAAATGAACAGTGTAAAAACCATACCTGATTAGTGCATAATGCCGGTAGTTAAATCAGTAAATGAACAGTGTTAAAACCTGATTAGTGCATAATGCCGGTAGTTAAATCAGTAAATGAACAGTGTTAAAACCTGATTAGTGCATAATGCCGGTAGTTAAATCAGTAAATGAACAGTGTAAACACCTGATTAGTGCATAATGCCGGTAGTTAAATCTTGGTCAATGTGGTTACCAGTTCAGTGTGATTATAAATGGGTAAATACAGTATGTAATAACAAAATACCAGTGTTAAAACTCGATTTATCATCAAATATTCCAGATGAAGGCAGTTTTACTTTTTATTAGAATATAAAAAGGAATTGTTTGTCATTGGTAATTGAAATTACTGTGATTTACAGCGTGACCCCGCTATAACACAGTAGTTGGGTGACGGAACCAAAAGTTATAAGCAACCAGGTCATTTAGCAGAAAAAACATTATGCCTGTACACCAAAATGTTTGCAGAAGGGGGGGGGGATGGCAGGGTAGGTAATAAATGCAGACGCAAAAAACATGCTTCATTCTCACAGTTGCTATCTTAAATTGATGCATATTAAATGAGAAATACTCTCATCCCTAATTAGTCGACATGCCTTCTGTTCAATTTTCTTTTGCCTGGGTCCAGGTGTCTTCACATCATATTGGCGCACCACGGGGTATCCAGCCCAAATATTTCCTTTTGGCCATAACCTTGCTGCACAAGGAGTAAATACATTTAAAGTTAATTCTGCAAAATTCCGCCTTCAGTTTGTGACTCTCTTTCTCTCTCTCTCTCTCTCTCTCTCTCTCTCTCTCTCTCTCTCTATTTCAAGAGTGTTCTTAAAACTCACCTTTTTCGACTGCAAGAACAAACTTAAAAGACCTAATAATATTTCCTTCCTTAAATATTTTCAGCATTTTTTATGTTTTCCAATTTGATGGTGGTGTTTTTTGTTGCTTTTTTGTAGTCATATCGTTATAGATGTTGTAAAGTACTTGGAGCTTCGAAAGATTAGGCGCTGTACAAATAATGTATTGCACGGATGTAATATCAGCACAGTGTACTCAACCGTCAGTCTGATCACATAATGTTGAATCCATAATACAAGTAGTTCCATTGAAAGTATTAACACACACACACACATTTAAAATAGTCAGTAATTTTCTCGCAGGTCATATAGGTCTGAATTCAGTGGGGGGTTTATAAGACCGTCGTATAACTAATGATGAAGCACAGTTACTTTATGCTATAACAGTGCACTGTTAAGATATGTCAATATGGACAAAGAATTTGTTTATGTAACAATAGTTAAATTTTAATGTATTTTATATAAAATGTGCGGTTTCCTATTATGGGATCTCTGAATTTCTCCAAACCAATGATTGTGTTTGCAAGTTTAAACAGCCAACAGTGTTGCCAGTAAGAAAATCACCAGATGGTAAATTTTGCCACCAATAAGAGGAAGAAAAAAAAACCAATTTGTGACATTGGCGAAAAGCCCAGCACGATTCCTGAATAAATTTTTGCACGTTATTTTTTATACAAAATTTCAGGAGCCACACCACCATTCCCTTGTATTATTCATGCGCAATCTCTTCCCCAAAATGATAATAAACTTTTCCTGGATTGTTTTGGTAAATTTAAGAATTTTTTTTTTGTGTGTGTATGAGAAAAAATGCATTTCGAGAGCCACAACATGACCATGATGTCACCATGTTATATCTGAGTTTGTGTTATAAGAGAGTGCAATTCAGCGGTGTCATACTATTGGTTGGTAGAATGTAAAAGATTTATAATTTTTTTGATATTGTTTGTTTAATGTATATGATTCAGAGTTATTTACAAAGAAGACTCTGTCCTGATATAATTTGGACCTATTTACAAAGAGTTCAGTAATTTGCATACATGCCATCCATTACGCTTTTGGCGTAATCATTACGCTTTTTGTCACTAAATTACGCGTTACGCTTAAACGTATATGGATTACGCTTTTTCGGTACATCAACCTCCCAAAAAAAAAATTATTTGTTTTCTAGTTATTATTAAAGTTCCATTAATCCCACAGACCGTATTTTACAAAAGACGGCTTTTACGTAACTACAATATAAGAGTACGCTAATCCGTGGACTTTCGTAATAGTATCATGTTCTATTTATAGCTAACCTGGTTCTACTGTTGACCTCGATTCTATTGATATTTATTTATATGCGTAGTGAGGAGATAGCAGACTGGTTTTCCAAATATAATATTTACTCGCAGATTCCATATTCTAATTCATATTTCTTGCAGTACCAGTCTAAATATATTTTAGCACTTAAAAAGTATATTTTATTTTACTCTATGCATTTATGTGAGCAAAAATATTCCCTTTCAAAAATTTCCCACATAAATTAGAAAAAGGCAACCGAAAAGCCCCGAAACAAAATATAACAGAATCCTCTAAATATTAAGAACCAAAAAAAAAAAAAAAAGTACAGCATCACGTGACATCTATTTCCGGCCGTGTCAAATTTTTTTTAAAATTTAGCGCGAAACGTCTTAAGAAGGTTTCTAGTCGATGTGTGTAAAGCTAAAAGTGCTACATATGAAAACTTGAAACAGTAAATGATGAGCAGGGCAAATAATCGTTGTTTATTGAAATTTTAGCATGTTATATGTGGATTACGCTTTTTCCGCCTGGATTCCGCTTTTTTACCACTTGGATTACGCCACTTCCTCGTCAGTGGTTGGCATGTATGAATTTGTACAGAATGTTCATGATGTAACTGTGACAAAGAGTTCAGTAATTTGTACAGAATGTTCATGATGTAACTGTGACAAAGAGTTCAGTAATTTGTACAGAATGTTCATGATGTAACTGTGACAATGTTACTAATTATGCCATATATACTTGCACACAACTGCAAATTTCATAAACCGAGATCTATCTTTGCATAATGCACCTGTAGATCTGGGTGTGTTCTACTTGTTTGGAGTAATGATCAAAACAATGAACATCAACCCTGATATGCTGGTGCATTATGAGGGATTGTATCATTTTGCTACTATGAAGAAGGTAACCAAATTAAGAAAGTTTTTTAAATTGTTCAGTTCTCAAAGAAGTAATCAGTGTATTCGATCTCTCACATCTGGTCAGGAACATAGTCCCAAAAGGCAAGAACTAGAAGTCACCAACTTACTTGCTCAGTGTCCTGATATAATTTAGCAAATGAGTTCATTGTATGAATGAAGACTCCTGTCCTGATATAATTTAACAATTGAATTCATTGTATGAATGAAGACAAAGAGTCCTGATATAATTTAGCAAATGGATTCATTATATGAATGAAGACTCCTGTCCTGTTATAAATTAGCAAATGAATTCATTATATGAATGAAGACTCCTGTCCTGATATAATTTAGCAAATGAATCCATTATATGAATGAAGACTACCTGATATAATTTAGCAAATAAATCCATTGTATGAATGAAGACTCCTGTCCTATATAATTTAGCAAATGAATTCATTATATGAATGAAGACTCCTGTCCTGATATAAATTATCAAATGAATGCATTATATGAATGAAGTCTCCTGTCCTGATATAATTTAGCAAATGAATTCATTATATGAATGAAGACTACCTGATATAATTTAACAAATGAATCCAATGTATGAATGAAGACTCCTGTCCTGATATAATTTAGCAAATGAATTTATTATATGAATGAAGACTCCTGTCCTGATATAAATTAGCAAATGAATCCATGATATGAATGAAGACTCCTGTCCTGATATAAATTAGCAGATGAATTCATTATATGAATGAAGACTCCTGTCCTGATATAAATTAGCAAATGAATTCATTAAATGAATGAAGACTTCTGTCCTGATATAAATTAGCAAATGAATTCATTATATGATTGAAGACTACCTGAAATAATTTTGCAAATGAATCCAATGTATGAATAAAGACACCTGTCCTGATATAAATTAGCAAATGAATTCATTATATGAATGAAGACTACCTGAAATAATTTAGCAAATGAATCCAATGTATGAATGAAGACTCCTGTCCTGATATAATTTAGCAAATGAATTCATTGTATGAATGAAGACTCCTGTCCTGATATAAATTAGCAAATGAATCCATTATATGAATGAAGACTCTTGTCCTGATATAATTTAGCAAATTAATTCATTGTATGAATGAAGACCACTGTCCTGATATAAATTAGCAAATGAATTGATTATATGAATGAAGACTCCTGTCCTGATATAATTTAGCAAATGAATTCATTATATGAATGAAGACTCCTGTCCTGATGTAATTTAGCAATTGAATTCATTATATGAATGAAGACTCTTGTCCTGATATAAATTAGCAAATGAATTCATTGTATGAATGAAGACTCCTGTCCTGATATAAATTAGCAAATGAATTCATTATATGAATGAAGACTACCTGAAATAATTTAGCAAATGAATCCATTGTATGAATGAAGACCACTGTCCTGATATATATTAGCAAATGAATCCATTGTATGAATGAAGACTCCTGTCCTGATATAAATTAGCAAACAAATTCATTATATGAATGAAGACTACCTGAAATAATTTAGCAAATGAATCCATTGTATGAATGAAGACCACTGTCCTGATATATATTAGCAAATGAATCCATTGTATGAATGAAGACTCTTGTCCTGATGTAAATTAGCAATTTAATTCATTATATGAATGAAGACTTATGTCCTGATAGGTAAAATAAATTTGACGGAAAACTTGTTCCTTGCTAGGCCAAAGATCAGAAGTCAGGGTCAGAACCTTTTGGTGAGTCTGGATTTTTTAATTTTTTTAATTTTTGTTTACATTTCAGGAGAAAGATGAAACAGACAGTGGATATCGGTCAGGAACTATACCCGAGGAGAAACTGCCTCCAAAACCTAGTCAAGCCACACTTAACAGAGAGGAACTCAAGAAACGAATAACAGAGTTCAACAAAATAGTTCCTGGAGCAAATTTTGCTCTTGTAAGTTGCATTTTGGATTTGAGTGTAAGGACATTACTTGAAAATATTAGGCCAAGAAAAAATATGTTTCCTATTGTACTGGTTTTAAAGTTTGGGTAGACATTGTTTTTTAACATGTTATATCTTTTTTGATTTTGGGGGGGGGGGGGGGATTTTTTCTTTACCATGGGGGGAAAATGTGCTTGGGTCAGCAATCAGAGACAGGGAAAGTCAGCTGACTGGAAACATATTTTTTGTTTGGTCCTGTGTAAATGCGAATTTGTTAAACTTTGAATAATATCCGTCTCTTTTATCTTTTTTTAAAATTAAATTACACTTTTAAGTAAAATTTTAATTTGTTCCCAAATAAATTAAAAGCAATTTGAAAATCACAGAAATATGCCCCCTTTGATTTGATGATTTCTTAGTTATAGAAGTGGAACAGGTTTTTGAAGTAGATGCATCATTTTTAATTTTAGAATTAAATTTCATTTTCTTTGAATGGTAAATACCTACAACAAATTTAATTCGGTTGGGTTTTCATTTTTGTATTTATCCTTCTTGACAGACAGTAAAAATGTATGAAGGTTTCAGCAAAAGTAATTTTTTTGTGTTATTTTTGTTTGTTGTATGCTTTCTTTTAGAATACATGTACAAAGATAAACTTTTTCACTTGCAGAAGGATCCCTCAGGTGAAGCATTCCAAGGGTTTTTAAAGGTGACTTTGAACCTTGTACGACCCATTAACATGTCATTAGGGGCACGTCCTCCTTCAATATATGAAATTTTGACACGAGAGCACATTGTTGAACAGAACACGCAAAATATTTCATTCTACATGCCCAGAGATACAGTCAAATCTATACATGTCATAAGGTAAGTCGTAGTTAAATATATAAAATAGAAAATATAAATGAGAGTCCATTCTCTGAAGAACTCTCAGGGGAATAACTTGTGTGCAGTTGGCATTGCAAATAGTAACCAGTGCTGCTTCTATCTAGCTAGATCCTGAAAATTGGATAAAGACCACCTTTTTTTATTTGTATATCATTATTTTATCTGATCACCTTTGTACTTGTGCCAAGAAAGACCAACTGACAACAAGTTAGCAATTTGAACTTTACAAGGGAATTGGTGAAAAGGATTTTGTGGTCATGAGTTTAATGCCATTTTTCTGATCATGATAACCAGTATATCTGATAGAGGAAGAACCATGAAATATTCCTGTAAGCTACTGGAAAGCTTTCTCACATACACATGGGTGCCAAGCCTGAAATGAAAACCTATACAGACAAGTGAGATGAAAACCTATACTGACAGATGAGATGAAAACCTATACAGACAGATGAGATGAAAACCTATACAGACAAGTGAGATGAAAACCTATACAGACAGATGAGATGATGGTGATCTATTACAGCAAGAGCCTTACACCACATGAAACCAGATTAAGGTCTTCATTTTTTGCAGTTGGATTTGACTCTTTTGAGAGTACGTATTGTAGGAGTAGGCATTGGCATTGGGTATGGACTGCCCTTTGGCCAGGGACTGGATTGCTGGGTTGATATAGCAGAAATCGCCCATTATAAATATGAATTTTCTATCATGATTAAATTCCATTACTAATTTACCTATGTGCTGGCATATATATCAATGTCTGATGCTTAGATTAGGGAAGATACCATGGATATAGTTATCTGTTTATATAAATGGATTGGGTTTTCAATTAATCTTTAAGACATAAGTATTCACCAAACTTAATTTCTCATAATATTAATTTACAACAATGTTTGAAGTTCATTTTTAT
Source organism: Unio delphinus (assembly GCA_029339505.1). Classification (NCBI taxonomy): domain Eukaryota; kingdom Metazoa; phylum Mollusca; class Bivalvia; order Unionida; family Unionidae; genus Unio; species Unio delphinus. The sequence goes on along the minus strand of JAQISU010000055.1, from coordinate 827,913 downwards.
CATATCCATCATCTATCCATGTCCATCAGCTGTCCCATACATACAGGTTTCTTGTCCATCAACTGTCCCATGCATACAAGTTTCATGTCCATCAACTGTCCCATGCATACAAGTTTCATGTCCATCAACTGTCCCATACATACCAGTTTCATGTCCATCAACTGTCCCATACATACCAGTTTCATGTCCATCAACTGTCCATTACATACAAGTTATGTCCATCAACTGTCCATTACATACAAGTTGTATTTTATTTGGTAAAACTTGCATATTAGAAAGAATGGTGTTTATTAAAGGAATATTGGTTCTTTACCATTCTAACACTGACTCTGAGAGATTGTTCAGTATTGTTAACAAAAATAAAACTGAATTCAGATCCAGGCTCTGTAACCAGCACTTGGTTCTCAACTGGTGTGCAAAACATTCATAGTCCTAGCTGGCACAAAGTGGTTTGAGAGTCTGCTGCTTTTTAAAGCTATAAGTGCTACATATGAAACTTGATGCAGTAATTAATGTTAAAAGATTAGAGGGATAAATAAATCATTTTGTAGATATGCTTATTGAATTTTATCATGTTATATGTGGATTACTCGTTTTCTGCTAGGATTACTCTTTTTGTTCACTTGGATTACACTTTTTCCTTGCCAGAGGTTGGCATGTATGCATACCATTTGATGACATGAAGAAGTTGAAATACTTCTCAAAAGCAGACTTAGGTTGGGAACAAAAAGTGAACAGAAAATGTGTTGCTGCATTATGTTGGTTCATGTACTACTGCAGTGCCTTCATTGGAATGGTCTATACATGTGCAACTTGGAATTGATGCATAATGAAGTGTTTGCATTATACTGAGCTGGGTGCCATGTTTCTGATGGGTTTATTGTTTGTTAACCTAAATGTTTACATTGATGCAGAGTCCTAAAGAACAGTGTGTTTATCAGAGCTAAATAACTTGGTCCATGTATGTTAGAAGATTCAATGTGTAAAACAAGTTTTACCTTCCAGATGAAAAACATTTTTGTGTAAATAGCATCCCTTATGCTGTCTCACCGGCTACAAAGTTAGCATTTTGAACCAGCCTGTTTCTTTCATTTATGGTATTAGATTTAGCTCTTTTTATGGTATTACAGATTTAGTTTAGTATTTCAGATTTAGTACAGTATTACGTATTTAGTATAGTATTTTAAATTTAGTATAGTATTACAGATTTATTATAGTATTACAGATGTAATATTTTAAATTTAGTATAGTATTACAGATTTATTATAGTATTACAGATGTAATATAGTATTTTAAATTTAGTATAGTATTACAGATTTTTTATGGAAAGTTTGTCAGCATAGGTGTCAGCCCTTGTGATCCAAGGTGCAACACCGATGATAACACAAATTCAAATGTGCAACTGGTTGTTGTCCATGTTTCTGTTATTCTGTCCTGGATGTTGACTGTGGGGACATAAATTTGAGGATGGTCGGGACAAAGTGGTGAAGCACAAAGATCAATCTCTTGACAAACATTCAGTATTGTTTTGGCAAAATGTATTTGTTGCCCAAATAAAGCTTGCACCAAGTGGAGTTTAAAGTATGCTGTCCACTAAAGTTATGTTATAAGCAACTTCACATATAATGTACCACACTTTTATAAGCAACTTCACATATAATGTACCACACTTTTATAAGCAACTTCATATATAATGTACCACACTTTTATTAGAAACTTCACATATAATGTACCACACTTTTATAAGCAACTTCACATATAATGTACCACACTTTTATAAGCAACTTCATATATAATGAGCCACACTTTTAGAAGCAATTTCATATATAATGTACCACACTTTTATAAGCAATTTCATATATAATGTACCACACTTTTATAAGCAACTTCATATATAATGTACCACACTTTTATAAGTAATTTCATATATAATGTGCCACACTTTTATAAGCAACTAAATATATAATGTACCACACTTTTATTAGAAACTTCACATATAATGTACCACACTTTTATAAGCAACTTTATATATAATGTACCACACTTTTATTAGAAACTTCGCATATAATGTACCACACTTTTATAAGCAACTTCACATATAATGTACCACACTTTTATTAGAAACTTCACATATAATGTACCACACTTTTATAAGCAACTTCATATATAATGTGTCACACTTTTATTAGAAACTTCACATATAATGTACCACACTTTTATTAGAAACTTTACATTTAATGTGCCTCATTTTTATAAGCAGCTTCACTTATAATGTACCATATTTTTATAAGCAGCTTCATATATAATGAGCCACACTTTTAGAAGCAATTTCATATATAATGTGCCACACTTTTAGAAGCAACTTCGTATATAATGTGCCACACTTCCTTGTATAAGCAACTTCATATATAATATACCAAATCTTTATAGGCAACCTCACTTATAGTGTTCATCACATTAATTGCTGTGCAGTACAGCAACAGTATATGTGTGGATTGATACTCCGCCAAGAGTAGCACCATTGTTAATGATTTATGCACATAGTTGATAACAAAAACAATAAATTTGGCATCTCATTATATTTAGAAATCAGCAAGAGTGAGAGCAGATCTTATATCAATAACTGTTCTACATTTTTATTCACTCTGAAAGGCACTTACAAAACATGTACCGTGACCTAATAATGACACTGAAAGGAAATAACCACTCAACGGCTTCATTACATACCAGGGTTGGTAGTGCATTGGCAGGTTTAACATGGAGACCACCTTAATAGGAAGAAGTCAGTTCCCCATTCAGGCAAATATTGAGAAGTGAGGAGCTATCAGGGATTGGTGCTACTTAAGTGGTGTAAAATTATTTGTTAGGATTAGGTTAATAACAGCTTCTTATTTATGTCATGTTACATTTATGACTAAAAATAAAAAGTTTTACTGGATATTATTTTAGTATTCTTCCAAAAGATCAATTGATGCATAATCTTGAATTAGGTTTCATAAAGCAAAAAAGGAATAATTGGTTCATACTTGGATTTTACCATTCAGTAATATAAGCAGCTTAATTGAATGGCATATAAACAGCTTAATTGAATGGCATATAAACAGCTTAATGGCATATAAACAGCTTAATTAATGGCATATAAACAGCTTAATTAATGGCATATAAACAGCTTAATTAATGGCATATAAACAGCTTAATGGCATATAAACAGCTTAATTAATGGCATATAAACAGCTTAATTAATGGCATATAAACAGCTTAATTAATGGCATATGAACAGCAGTCACTATACCCATTTAAGGGTTCACATTATATAAAAGCAGTTAAAAATTTAGTTTGGTGTGCATTTATTTTGTGCTACTCGTGGCTGAATATATATCCCAAGGCAAGGGTCATTACATTCGAAATTGGTTTAAAAGCAATTTTCCTTAACCAAAAAACAGTAGTTGAAAGTGTGTGTGTGTGTGTGATTTGGAGTTTGAACATAGCTTTAACAGTTTTTTTAGTCATATTGCAACAATGTCTGCAGTGTGGCAGTAAATAGTGGTCAAGCACTAGAGCATCATGCTGCATGCAGACATTTAGCATGAAGTCCCACTAAGTCACGTTATTATAACCTCTTAATGCTGATGGCCTAGCGAGGCAGCTGTTAGTACCAGTTTTTTGTATGACTCAGTGACCTCCCACATCTTAGGCAGTCGCTTTAAGGGCTAGGCCACACTAAACTTTACCAAATGTTTTAAGGATTTTTATATGGGATACCTTTATTTTTTACAGAACTTCTTATTCTTCATATTTTAGTTTGTAATAATGTTTTTATTTAAGGTTTATTTTTGTATTCTTCTAAAATTCATTCTTCATTTTCTTTTTGTATTTTAGAGTTGTCATGATATAGTCACTTGTGCTATTAAATGCTAGTACATGCAGACATTTTGTTAAATGCTAGTACATGCAGACATTTTATTAAATGCTAGTACATGCAGACATTTTGTTAAATGCTAGTACATGCAGACATTTTGTTAAATGCTAGTACATGCAGACATTTTGTTAAATGCTAGTACATGCAGACATTTTGTTAAATGCTAGTACATGCAGACATTTTGTTAAATGCTAGTACATGCAGACATTTTGTTAAATGCTAGTACATGCAGACATTTTGTTAAATGCTAGTACATGCAGACATTTTGTTAAATGCTAGTACATGCAGACATTTTGTTAAATGCTAGTACATGCAGACATTTTGTTCAGTATGACAGTTATTGAAATCACATGGATTTCCTTCACTAGAGTTATCAAGATCACATGGGTTTCCTTCACCATAGTTTTTTAGATCACACAGGTTTACTTCATTAGTTATTGAGATCTGATGGGTTTCTTCACCAAAGTTGTCAAGATCACGTGGGTTTCCTTCACCAGACTTGTTGAGATCACATGGGTTTCATCACCAGAGTTATTGAGATCACATTGGTTTCCTTCAACAGACTTGTTGAGATCACATGGGTTTCTTCACCAGAGTTATTGAGATCACATTGGTTTCCTTCAACAGACTTGTTGAGATCACATGGGTTTCTTCACCAGAGTTATTGAGATCACATTGGTTTCCTTCAACAGACTTGTTGAGATCACATGGGTTTCTTCACCAGAGTTGCCATTGCTGACTTATGGCAAGTTATAAGCTAATTAATGCTCTCATCTTGACAACCTCTTATTCAGTTCCCCAAATCCCAGACTCTGACAACCTCTTATTCAATTCCCCAAATCCCAGACTCTGACAACCTCTTATTCAATTCCCCAAATCCCAGACTCTGACAACCTCTTATTCAATTCCCCAAATCCCAGACTCTGACAACCTCTTATTCAATTCCCCAAATCCCAGACTCTGACAACCTCTTATTCAATTCCCCAAATCCCAGACTCTGACAACCTCTTATTCAATTCCCCAAATCCCAGACTCTGACAACCTCTTATTCAATTCCCCAAATACCAGACTCTGACAACCTCTTATTCAATTCCCCAAATCCCAGACTCTGAAGGGCTTTCCACTATCTATAGTTTCACTTAGCAAGATGATAAAGTCACTTGAGAAAAGCAGCGGCCATATGAAGAGGCAGCACTTACATCTATAGTTTCCCAAGACTCTTCTCCAATATTAACCTAATGTTCTCTTCCATTTTATTAGATTATGTCTGAAACTTGGATACAGGCACTAGTAAAATTACCTTGGTATTTCTCTGCAGCTTCTTAGCATCATGTCTGGATCACTTGGATTAGGGGTTGGTGGGGGGGGGGGAGCTGAAAGGAAACAGCTGTAGTTGGAATCTTTAATTGGTGAACTACAGTGAAGACTTCTGTTGCTTAAGTTAAAAAAAATCCCATTTATTAATTCTGTTACGTGCTTAGGCTCGAATAAGCAGCAACACAGAAAGAGTGAAAACTAACAAGCTTGTATAACTTTAACAATGAATTTATTAAGTACAATTATTTTCAAAAAATAAATGAACTTACTGTTTTTAGAGAATCAAATCCAACAAATATGAAATTCACAAAAATAATCCACTAATGAAATTAGAAGTCCTAATAAATAAATGTTCTAATAGTTCCAGGTTCGAATCTTGACGATGTAATAATCCAAAATGGCTGACAATGTCACGTGATGCAGTTCTTGTTTTTAATCATCCAAATGAATTTATGAAACATATGTCCTTTTTCCAGATAATTCTTCTTTTCCAACGAATTGACACAGTCCAGAACAGAAAATACACAACTTCTTTAAAATAAGCCCAAATTATATTCTACTAATGTCAGCTTCTAAAATACAGCTATATATATTGTTTTTCTGAAGTAAACAAGTAATCACGCGCTTTTCTAGAAATTGATAGAAGTTCATGGAAGGTCACAGAAAGAGACTACCTCTACTAAAAATAACATACTCTAGATTTTTCCTACCCCTAAGAACTAAAAATAAAAATGTTGTCCTTGAAATTGACCAATAGATTTAGAGGCTTGTTGACAATGTCTAAAGCAAGGTCAGGATTTAGGTCAAACAAGCCAAGGTCAAAACTTGTTTACAATTAGAGAATCTAAGTCAGCCTGAACATTCTAGAAAAAATCTCCCAATCAATTCATTTTAAAGGCAAAATAACAAATTTGGATTTAACATTTAAAAAAAAAAATAAATAAATTAAATCCAATAGCCGTAACAATTCAGACATTTTGATAATTTCTTATAAATGTAAAGTCCCTGAGTGGCCAAATGGTCTAAAGTGCTTTCCGTTAGGGATTTTGCCATCTCACCTCCATTTGTGTGAGTTTGAGACTCAGATTTGGCCAAAATGTATATGTGAGGAAGCCTGCCTGTAGCTTCTCATGGGTTGGTGGTTCTTTTTGGGCGGGGTCTGGGTTCTTCATTCATCAATAATAATGGCCACCAAGTATTAGCCTATTGTGTGCTGAAAAATGGCATTAAACCCTACAGCAACAACTTACAAAATGTAGTTACTCCAAGATTACATAATCAGATTGTCATTTGCATATCATATTAAACAGTATTCCTTCAACACTTAGAAATTGTGATGAAATGGAGGTGGGGAGGATAATTAAGGAGGCAGGAGAATATCTTAGCATCTTTTTTTTAGCAGTACATGTATTTACAAGATACTTGGAACATGAATATTGTTTTGGATAAAATATAGGTCACAGTGACCTGTCAGTTCTCATAGTAAAGGTATCTACAAGTTATGCTATTACAGCAAATCAGCAAAGACATTGGTCTAATATTTTTATTTCTAGTTATTTCATGTGTATTACATTTTCTTGAATAAGATGCCGAGTTCTTATTGGCTGAAATGTGAAACTTTTCAATATCTGTGTCAGACTTGGTACTCTCTCTCTCTCTCTCTCTCTCTCTCTCTCTCTCTCTCTCTCTCTCTCTCATATATATATATATATATATATATATATATATATATATATATATATATATATATATATATATATATAAAACAGAGAGAGAACAGGTTTGCTGTGCCCTCGTGCATGTTACTAAAGGTTGACAAATGGATGTATATGATGTTTTGCCAAAACATACATGTCCCATGATGATGTTCCAGATAGGAATGTCTTGGACATTATAAAAGACTGTACTTTATTTGAAATATGGACTTTGTAATTTATGCTTTTGTGAATTCTGGGCTTTTATTTTCATTTTACTTATATAGGTAGTTACAGTATGACTTTTATGTGGGACATTTCCAGCAGTTAAATATATACATCATCAATAGAAATAATTCCAGTTCAAGGGTTATCAGCAATGTTACCTGCCATGTAGATAGGTTAGTAAAAATAGCAACATGTCTGTTTGCTGAAGCCATTACCATGAAGACAGATAAAACAGCTCTAACTGGCATTTCAATGTTCACTGAATCTAGTTTATTTACATCTCTGGTGCAGACCAACAAGCCTTGGAAAAATAGAAAATGTAGCCAACAATGAAGTGTCCAGTACCAAAACCTCAATAAGCTGAAATCCCCTTCAAATGGAACTTGTTTCCTGGTCCCAAATTTGACATTTCTTCAATAAATTTGAGCCAGTAAACTAAAATCCCACGAATACTAAACAGTTTTTATTTGCTCTAAGGTGGGGGTGGGGTGTTTTGCTGATCTAAGGGTTTTCTAATCATTGAGAGTTTAACTGTTACTTCAAATGTAAACTTTTCAAATCACTTTTCAAGTCCTCTTTTTTCTTTAAAGATGTTTTTTGTCAAGGATGAGTTAATAAATAGCCAGACATGGGTACCTCTTTTGTTTGGGTAGTGACTACCATGGTGATGTTGGGGAGTGAGGCAACAATGTCCAAGTTAAGATGTCATGTTAAGAATAGTAATTAGGCCTTACATTTTTATTTGAACATTAACTTGACTTACATACTGATGTGACACATTATCAGATTTATTTTTCTTTCTTGGTTTATCTTCATCTGGATATTGATTGCCTGTGTCAACATTAATGGGTTATCTTCATCTGTGTATTGCTTGCCCATGTCAACATTACCGGGTTATCTTCATCTGTGTATTGCTTGCCCATGTCAACATTAACAGTTATCTTCATCTGTGTATTGCTTGCCCATGTCAACATTAATGGTTATTTTCATCTGTGTATTTCATGACCATGTCAACATTAACAGGTTATCTTCATCTGGGTATTGCTTGACTGTGTCAGCATTAATGGTTATTTTCATCTGTGTATTTCATGACTGTGTCAACATTAATGGGTTATCTTCATCAGGGTATTGCTTGCCCATGTCAACATTAATGGTTATTTTCATCTGTGTATTTCATGACCGTGTCAACATTAACAGGTTATCTTCATCTGGGTATTGCTTGACTGTGTCAACATTAATGGTTATTTTCATCTGTGTATTTCATGACCGTGTCAACATTAACAGGTTATCTTCATCTGGGTATTGCTTGACTGTGTCAACATTAATGGTTATTTTCATCTGTGTATTTCATGACCGTGTCAACAATAATGGGTTATCTTCATCTGTGTATTTCATGACTGTGTCAACATTAATAGGTTATCTGCATCTGGGTATTGCTTGCCCATGTCAACATTAACATGTAATCAGAATTGGAAAGTTTTTGAAAGCTAAAATCAAGTAGAAGACATCAGGATGCATTTTGTATACAAGACATCAGGTATTCATATAAACACTTTGGTAGCTTCTCACCTATCACTGACTTGTGCAGCTGTAGGTCCATTTGTTTGTACAGGGTTGTTATAAATGTAAACATTTGTTGTATGTGACTGCTATAGTTGTAGCAATCTCTCTTTGTGGTTGCTATTATCAGAAGTAGATTGATCCAAGTGGATTTTTTTTCAGTCCACCAGCATCCTGTTTTACAATCTGACTCCAATGGATTATATTACAAAACTGGCACACAAAGATTAGATAATCCAACTTTAGACCATTTAAAAACCTTCAAAAGCTTTGTTGATTTTTAACAGGTAAAGTTCTTCGGTCTGAGGTATTGCTTAAGTACATAAATTTAACCTGTTAAAACTTCTGTTTAATCATACCTAATTTTCAACACAGTAATTCTAAAGAATATTTATACTTTTAATAGCTTTAGTAGAGATTGTTGCTACTAATGGTTTCTTGGAGAAAAAAAATTATTATTATTTTCATTAATGTAAACTGCAGTTTGCACATCCAGTATGGACATATTGAAATCATATTATCACTACTTCTGAATGGATGGTCTTATTAAATATAGGATTTGTCACTAAAAGGAGTATTAAATGGATGGTCTTATTAAATATAGGATTTGTCACTAAAAGGAGTATTACATGGATGGTCTTATTAAATATAGGATTTGTCACTAAAAGGAGTATTACATGGATGGTCTTATTAAATACAGGATTTGTCACTAAAAGGAGTATTAAATGGATGGTCTTATTAAATATAGGATTTGTCACTAAAAGGAGTATTACATTGATGGTCTTATTAAATATAGGATTTGTCACTAAAAGGAGTATTAAATGGGTGGTCTTATTAAATATAGGATTTGTCACTAAAAGGAGTATTACATTGATGGTCTTATTAAAAATAGGATTTGTCACTAAAAGGAGTATTACATTGATGGTCTTATTAAATACAGGATTTGTCACTAAAAGGAGTATTACATGGATGGTCTTATTAAATATAGGATTTGTCACTAAAAGGAGTATTAAATGGATGGTCTTATTAAATATAGGATTTGTCACTAAAAGGAGTATTAAATGGATGGTCTTATTAAATATAGGATTTGTCACTAAAAGGAGTATTACATGGATGGTCTTATTAAATATAGGATTTGTCACTAAAAGGAGTATTACATGGATGGTCTTATTAAATATAGGATTTGTCACTAAAAGGAGTATTACATTGATGGTCTTATTAAATATAGGATTTGTCACTAAAAGGAGTATTAAATGGATGGTCTTATTAAATATAGGATTTGTCACTAAAAGGAGTATTCAAATTTCTTGTTGAGCATAACTGTCAGTTGTGCTGATCTGATGTCCAATTCGGCCACCATTTGCAACCATCTTGAAAATGTTGTTCTCACTACTTCTTCTGAACATAAAGTTAAATAAACAGTGGGAGGGGGGTCACTAGAAGACTTTGTATAATGTTTAGTTGGGGCTAAATCAAAATGGTGTTAATATGGCATCCAATATGTCCACTGTAGTAGTTAATTTAAAAATTATTTTATTAGCAAAGAATGTGATAGTTTCAAGACTTAGAAGCTGAAAAGAAGAAATTCTTTTTTGCTCTAGAACATCAGTTCCTTTGAAGGTATTTATTTTAGAAGGGCTGCGATTGGGAACTGAGCAGGGGACCTAGTTGGTAAAAAATAAGCACTTCACCCATATGCTGCCCAGGGATGAAACTAAATGTAGACACTTGGTCTTATCAGATGATTTGAAGGACTTATTATAAGCTGGGAAATATGGTAGAAAGAAGAGTAGGAATTGCACATGTTTTTGGGTTTGTTATGCAACCTAGGGAAACTTGACAACATCAAAAACATGGCTTTCCAGGTGGTGCAAAGAAATTTTTTATCATATGCACTCAGTTTGGCCATGTGCCACCAAGACTATCTGGCAGTGTTTTTGGAAAACTCCTTTGATTTAAATGATATATTACGCATAGGTTTATGATTCTGACATTCTTAGTGATAATAAGAAAGTTAATAACTTAATGTGATGCTGATTAGTATCTATTCATCTTCTTTGACCTCAGATAGGTTGAAAGATAATTTTGTATCCTGCCATGCTTTAGAACTGTTAGGAAATACATAAATAGACAAAAATTAACTGTACTGTTTTAAAGATTGATATTGACTTGTTGAATTAAAGGAATGATTTCATCTTGGAAGAGCAGTACATCAGCTAGAAATAGTCAGTCAGCTAGGCTTATGTAGCTGTGTGAGATTTTTGCCACACGAGATCTGGTGAAAATAAAAAATAAAAAATCATTTTTCTTGTAAAGCCAGAATGAAGTTTTTCCAAAAAATGGAAAATCCATTTCATTGGCTGATGAGAAGAGCTGATATTACAGTTTGATGAGATAACAATGTCACATATCACTGCTTGTGGACATTTGTATTGTTTAAGTACAGACCTGTTTTTTTTTCAGTAGTGCTGTTAACTTCTATCCAAGATATGGGTTCGAATCACTGTAGAACACACACACACACACTATATATATATATATATATATATATATATATATATATATATATATATATATATATTTAACCCACCTTCTGGAATGTTTTGTTTTGAATGAACCTATTTGGTAGCCATTTTTGAACTCTGCTCATGAATGTAAATTGAGGAAAATTTATTTCGGCTGTCTGAATATCGATATGTTATCTCTAAAGGGGTTTGTTGTGTCATATATAACAAAATGGCGTAAAACTACAAAACAAGAACAACAATAAAATGTAAAACTAAGGGTATTACTTATTTGATTGTGGGGTGGGAGAGTGGCGGTATATCTGTAACATAGATACAGAATGTACTGTATATACAAGCGTGGTTTAAATGATAACTTACAGAAGTAAATAAACTCACCTTTGTTCACAGAAGAATTAGGACATAAATGGGTCTCTTAACTGACAGAACTTTATCCAACCATAGTTGATCTTTACGCAGTGTATATGGGATGCAGATCCGACTAAATAAGAAATTTGTTTATGTCTATCAGCAGTAGAGATCAGTGAAAGTTTTTACAAGACTCTTGAAAATCAAAGCTGTCACTGAGTCACAAAGTTTGATTGAATGAGAGGAGCTTGAAATTATCAATCTCATGCATGTGTCTTGTAGTGTAACGGGATTATTTTATCATTCTCATGCAAGTATCTTGTAGTGTAACATGATTATTTTATCTTTCTCATGGATGTGTCTTGTAGTGAGTGTAGCAGAATAATTTTATCATTCGCATGCATGTGTCTTGTAGTATAACAGGATTATTTTATCATTCTCATGCATGTCTTGTAGTGTAACTATTTTATCCAGGATCTATTTTAGGATTTTCACTTGTGTGATTTACACAATTTTTAAAAAAAAAATTGAATAAAAATCAAGTCTTGGCAAAACTAATACATAATATATGAAAATTCAGACTTTATTTCTTCATTAAATTCCTCCATATGGGTGTTTTGAAAAAAATTCTATCTCATTTTTGTCAGTTAGAGGTAGAAATTCCCCCACAAGTTTTTATTTCTATATTAGCATTGTGAGTGTTATGAGCCTTTATTTTATTGAAAGAAGCCTATCCTGATGTGGTAAATATCAGAATAAAGTTGAAGTTGTGGCCTTGCATGTGTGTGTAGTAAATTAGCCTGGCAATTACTGTCAGGGGCAACAAGTTCACATAATTATTATACCTACAACAACAGTTTTGCTTAAGAAAATAAAACAGCATGTTGAAAGAGTTGAAGTTTGGTTAAGAGTATTGATGGGAATCAGTCAGAAATTCATAATCGATAATTGGTTCCCCTTAACCAACTGATCATCAATTATAATCAGTTACTAAGAGCAAATTTAAATTTTGTTAAACAGTTATATCTTTGATCAAGAGTTCAATATTTTTATAAATGTACAGGAGTACAGTGGTACCTTGACTTAAAAGTGTCCCAACTAACGAGTTTTTTGAGATACGAGTCATCTCTTGGCCAATTTTTTGCTTTGAGTTGCGAGCTAAAATTAGGGTTACAAGCCAGCTTCAGATACCCCACCGCTAGTTGGCGCAGTGAACATCACAGTGAACACATCAACATACGCCAAGCATCCTGTGTCTCACTCGTTCACTTTAAGCGGTCAGCTCGCAGTGGAAGCATTAGCGTTGTACTCACATTTGTGCTTGCGGTTATTTTGCAAAGAAGCAGATGATATGCATTGAATTAAAGAAAGAAATTATTGAAAAACATGACCAAGGTGTGCGTGTAGTCGACTTGACGAAGCAGTACGAGCGTAGCACTTCCACGATCTGCACCATACTGAAGCAGAAGGAGTCAATAAAGGCTATCATGAAGGGCGTTAAAATAATTAATAAACAGCGGACATCTCTCTATGAAAATAAGGAGAAGCTGCTGATGGTGGGTTGATGGAGAAGCAGCTCGCCGGAGATACCGTGACGGAGGCTATAATCTGCGAGAAGGCACGAGCTATTTACACTGATTTGCTGCAGGTTCTCTACCTTCCACCCAACATCACCCCTATCCTGCAGCCCATGGACCAGCAGGTGATTTCTAATTTCAAGAAGCTGTTTACCAAGCACCTGTTCTGACGCGGATTTGAGGTGACAGAGAGCACAAACCTCAACCTTAGAGAGTTCTGGAAGGACCACTATAACATCGTGATATGCCGCAGATATTGCGGTGTTTTTTGGAGGTCCGGAATGGATTATTTCCATTTCAATTCATTTAAATGGGGAAAATGGCTTTGACATACGAGTAATTTGAGTTACGAGCTCCGTCACGGAACGAATTAAACTCATAAGTCAAGGTACCACTGTAATCTCTAATGACATGTATACTTTAACCTCACAATAATATTACATTGTGTGTTACTTTTGTTCTACAACTTTGTGAATTGAACGCAACTTTTTATGGCTGATCAGTCATATGTAACTGAAATACTGCTACAATCCCCCAAAATTCATTCTTCACATGTGATGTGTCTATAATTTAAAATATAGAAGGATATGTTTTTCTTGTTTGTCATTGTTTATAAATATTACAAAAGATGTTGCAATTTAACTGAACAAAAATCAACAAAATGTGTTTAAATTTATTAACTCAACAATTTAACAACTTGACCAAGTAATAATGACTATATATGTTCCTAATTATGAATCATAAGGTTTCATATTTGTATTTGTGAAGGGAATTAATAAATTTCAGGTCAACTTTAGTGGCTGGAAGTTTTACTAACCTTTGTGCTTTGCATACACCTAAAAAGTAGTCTCCCTTTACACACAATCGATTATGGAGTTCACAATCAATTATCTTATTGGTTTGCTCAACCAACTGATGATCAATTATAATCGATAATCGGAACAACACTAGTTAAGAGTGAATGCCCTGTGTTTTATGTACATTATACTGCTGTAATCTTTTGGCATGCCAGAATAAAGGAGAGTCACAGTCACCTATTAATCAAGGTAACTGGTTATCATGGGTTATTACAGATCTTTGGGCATGACTAAACAAATTGGTTAAAATAGATGAGAATTATAATCACATTAATTAAGGTAACATTGGTTGATTAATGAAGATGATACTACTTACTGTGATCTGTTACAGATGTATTGGCCTGACTCAATGAATGAGTTTTAGAATTGTTGATTCATCAAAATATTGCTGGTTATTGGGTTTTTTTCTTCAAAAGTGAGCCCAAGAGTGTACAACATTTATGTCATTTCAGTAACCCAAAGATTATGGGGTATTATAATGGGCAGATAATTTAAATTTATTAAATGAAATGATTTCTTTTACATTGCAAGTGCCCTTAAGAAAATGAATAAAGGGTGTAAAGATACATGATAATAATACATTTTGTTAATACATGTACATCTTATTCCAAGGCAGAGTGCAACAACTGCTGGAAGCATGATCTGCATCATTACAACAAATACACTAAGCAGAAGTGGATCGTATAACTTGCGTGATCTGCATCATTACAACAAATACACTAAGCAGAAGTGGATCGTATAACTTGCGTGATCTGCATCATTACAACAAATACACTAAGCCTGGTGGATCGTGTAACTTGCACACTAAGCCTGGTGGATCGTGTAACTGGGCTGAATAAATCAGAATGGAATAAAATATTTGTAAATTAAATTTTATGTAAGAAAAAGTGGTTGCTTCAATAAAATGCGAGAAATTGAAAGCTACCGTTTTCTTTGATCTTAGCAATGTCTTATGCATGACTGATGGGTGGACACATCCTTTTGTTTCGTTGTTCTAAAAAAGTTGTCATATTTACAATTAAGATCCCAAGCAAAACATGAATGCAAAATGGATATCCTTGGAATAAATATATACCAGTTATAAATGACATCCATGTATAGTAATGTGCAGATCTTTAATCTGATTGGTTGAATTTTCAAAATTCGCTGAGAACATATTTCCGATCTGATTTTGATCTAATTTGCTGTGTAAGCTTATTATTATCAAGATCTCAGCCATGTTTGATTATGAGTGATATCCACATGTATTAGTACATTTGAGCTGAAGAACACTCTAATTCGAGTAGATCATGTTTGGTATTTAAGCTTTTAACATCTTAGATGGATACAGTTATAAACAACATTCTTATGTACCGGTATTAATGAGGTGATCATGCAACTGATTGGCTTGTGAACTCTTGCAAAAATATTTATGATTAGATTTTATTTAGACTCTAAATGTCGGCTTATATTATCAAAACCGCTGATGAGTTCAAATATAAAGCTACATTAGCAATATTAATGGGGTAATAATGCATCTGATTTACTGAGATTGTAAAGACTTTATCGATGCCATATTTCTGATCTGATCAAATTCAGTTTTAACACATTAACCTCTGGTGGCTTATGCTGTTTTCATGTGAAACACGTTTTGGGGACTATTTCTGAATTCATCCTAATACATCGACTTCCAAGCAATTTTCCAATAGCCTAATGCCTAGTTGTGTTAAAAACAGTGTGTTACATTGGTTATTTTGCTCGTGAATGAGCAGAAGGTTAAAAGTTGCATTTTTAAGAAAAAAAATATTTGCTTAATGGACCGTTCATTTTTGTATCCTACTTTTTGCACATGCATGTTCAACGGTCTGTGCAGTTCATACAGGTCTGCCTTAGATCAGAGGCCAAAAAAGTCTAAAATCTGGACACACAATCGAATTCCGACAACGGGCAAATTTTGGGTGAAGAAAAAGAATGGGTAAAAAACATTAGGACTTTCCCTCTGTATTTTGTAGTGCAACTACAATGTCCAGATCATTTGGTATTATTGTAGAGCTATATCTGCCTACCTTTCTCTAATACCACCCACTACTACCTCCTGACCAATGTTCCTCTAAGCTGCGCGCGCGCAGCTACTCAGGTTTCTCCGCACAGCTGAATTGCTAATATTTGCTCAATCCAACGTTAAATTTTGCTCGTCTCCATAATGCTTGCGCAGTGCAGCGAGCACATCTACCATTCACTTAGAGGGAACGTTGCTCCTGACATGTTAATGCGGCACCTGGGTTTAATGTGTTAAAATGGTATCATCGATGATTGCATTATGATCATTAACAGTGTGTAATGAAGTGATCTTGCATCTAAATGGCTGAGTTTACACACCAAAGATTTTATATGTTAGCTTTTATCATTGAGATCTGAGATGGGTTTGATTATTTATGTACAAAATCCTCACATTAACGAAATGGCTGAGCTTGCATCCCAAAGATTTGATATGTACATTTGTATCGTTATCTTAGATGTGACATTTCTGATCAGATTTAGTATTTAACCTTACTGCATATACTAATGTGTATTCAGACTGATCATGTGGTGGAGAGATAACCCATTAACTGTGACTGTAGTTACCAAAGGTGGAGATTGGAATGGTTTGCAGTCATGACTCTTGGAAGGGGCTAAAGACAGACAACAATCCATGCAGATTGCACAGTCCATCATCCCGTATGCTGAATAAGTGTGTGTACTTAAGGGTTATGGGGTATAAACAGTTTCTTAGAATCAGAGCCTAGTTCCTAGGGACAGGAATAGATCTAGGGGAGAATGGTGTCTATATAAAACACTTGTTTTCTTCATGCTGAGAAAGAAGATAAATGGGGTCAACATTAATAGATAGTGAAGCAACTATATGTGCCCCAAGATTTTATTTCTCCTATCCAGTATCAATAGGATTCTCAATGTGCAATCTAAAGCTGACATATTTAACTTCGTAAGTGGTACAAGATCCACACCTAGCTACTTGTTGAAAAAGGCGACTCATTTGCTGATTTTGTTATAAATAATGTTACTTTTACATGAAGTAATTTTGTTATAATGTTACTTTTATGAAATAATTTTGTTATAAATAATGTTACTTTTACATGAAGTAATTTTGTTTTAAATATTGTTACTTTTACATGAAGTAATTTTGTTATAAATAATGTTACTTTTACATGAAGTAATTTTGTTATAAATAATGTTACTTTTACATGAAGTAATTTTTTTCTATGGGTTTCTTTGTTACAAATATTGATGCCTTTACATTTGGAGGGAAAATGATAAGCCATTTTATTTTAAGTTCTCAAGAAGTTATTTAACTTTATAAATCCATTCTTTTTTAAATAAGGTATGATTGCTTTCCACCCAGTGTTTTCATGATTGAAACTACAGATGAATATTGAGTCATCCCCCCCACTCCCCCCCCCCTTTTTTTTGTTGGGGGGGGGGGTGCAATCTAAACAAACTACTTGCTGATATCATTACCTTATGACACCTTATCTGATATATATTAGGTGAAAGTTACAACAGGTGTTGTTAGGTGGGGTGAATGTTTAACTTGATTCCTTGCTGTAAACCTGAGAAACATTTTTTAGATCTACAGATGTTTATTGGTGTACCAGCTGTTAAGTCTAGGAAATAATCAGGGAGAAGGTAACATCATTTGGGTTTTTTTCCCATCCACTCTCATGATCTATTTTGTGTTGTGACCTGGTAAACCTACTGAATCTACTACTTTCTTTGGTTAGCTCCAGCAAGAGATTACGCACACCCATCCTCACGTGCAGTATATGTTACATTTCTTTGGTAGATATGATACATATTTTTTAAGCTAGCCTTAAAGACATTACTTTTTAGTTTGATCTTTTTAAATTTATCTGTGTTGTAGATTGAAATCATCCTTAAGACATTACCTTTTAATTTGATCTTTTTAAATTTATCCGTGTTGTAGATTGAAATCATCCTTAAGACATTACCTTTTAATTTGATCTTTTTAAATTTATCTGTGTTGTAGATTGAAACTGCATGATTGTAAGATGTTATGATGCTGGTCCAATGGCTATAAATAATTAAAAAGGGAATTAATAAAAAATATATGAATATAGATAATTAAAAATCAGGCAGTTCAGGTTGAATTTGAGTTTAGGACATTTAGACTTTAACACACTAATTAACCCTTTGAACCCGACAGGCCGGTTTACCGGCCGGTTGTAACGGTGTATATACCCGAAAGGCCGGTATACCGGACTAGCTATCTACCGTCATAACCCGAAAGGCCGGTATACCGGCCTAGTTATCTACTGTCATAACCCGAAAGGCCGGTATACCGGCCTGTGTTATGTTATTCGCTAGATGGTCAGTGAAATATAGAAAAAAATATGAAAAATATGAAATATGAAGAAATTTCGAGACAGTTTGTAACATAGTCATAGTAATAAAAAACCATTTTATAAGCATGTTTGAAAAGAGACAATTTGATATTTGCTGTTATATCATAGTGGATTATCATTCTAAGGCATAATATTACTTTTATTTTGCAAATTTTACTTTTTATAAAATTGTCAAAAATTGCTGGGGAGGCTCGGGTTATTGTGCCGAAATATGGGGGAGATTAGGGTTCAAAGGGTTAAAAGATCATTCAGAGTCTGGTTGCTGTGGTTATGTTTTATAATTTACCTATTATAAGGTTTTGTATTTTCCTTGAATAAAACTTGCTTGCATGTACTTTTATTTTTTGTCTGTAAGAAAATATTCCATCAGCTTTGTTTTAGAAAACAGCAAACCTGTTGACATCACATTTAGTTGAGAGTTTAATTAGCTTATATATTTGATCAGAATGTCAGGAGTGGTTCTTTTTGTTGAAATTCATTTTCATAGAACGTGCAATTACTTAAGGATCATCACAGTTCTAATGTTGGAATATTTGAAACACATATCTTTTTACATAGGTAAAGTCCAGACAATCCACATTGGTTGGCATGGATTTTTTTTTACATAGGTAAAGTCCAGACAATCCACATTGGTTGGCATGGATTTTGTTTACATAGGTAAAGTCCAGACAATCCACATTTGTTGGCATGGATTTTTTTTTACATAGGTAAGGTCCAGACAATCCACATTGGTTGGCGTTGATTTTTTTTTACATAGGTAAGGTCCAGACAATCCACATTGGTTGGCATGCATTTTTTTTACATAGGTAAAGTCCAGACAATCCACATTTGTTGGCATGGATTTTTTTTCCCTATTAGTTTAATGCATCAACAAGTATGGGAAAAAGAACTTGTAGGTGAAAAAATAACCAAATGAATATTTAAAATTTGTAAAGTTTGCACAGTCCGAAAACCTTCATCTTGTCTTATCAGAAAGAAAATGTATGTTGGTGAGTTAATTTTTTTATACTCCATATGACAGTTATTGAGATCATATTGGTTTCTATAACAGAAAGCCTTATGGCCAATTTATAGCACATATAAACTACCCAAGTTCTTGCATATTTTTCATCAATATGATCATTTTCTTCACTGGACTGGTATACTATTTTGTAAAATGTTTTAAGCATTTATCTTTCTGTTACTTAATGAGAGACATAAATTGTAACCATGGTATTTTAATCCAATGTTTCCCAGAATCTATCGCACTACAATACAGCTGGCTAAAATATGGTTTCATGTCAATGACATCATTATGTTATCTCATTTCAAGCTGTGCAGTTAGCATTGATTTTAAAAAGCAGACTACCTGAAAACACTTTAAGAAAAACTGCTGTCTGAAAATTTGAGTGCAGATACTGAGTGTATGGTATACTGGATTTTTTTTATATAATCTTTAGAGCAAGGGTGATGTTGATTTTTATGGAGAGAATGAGAAATATGGGAATTGAATGATAGAAATACCTCAGAGAAGCACTTTTAGAATTTTAATAATCTGATATGTTTCAGCAGAAATTACTATTAAATCTTTTTAATAACATATTAACCCCTAGTGCCGTGTTTACGTGCCAGGAGGTATACTAGCCTACTGCCAACGTCTGTAGCATCGAGGTTATGCATGATGTACTAATGTGGGTGGTATTAAAGATAGGTTGACAGATATAGCTCTACAATGATAACAAATAATCTGGACATTTTTGATGCACTTCAAAATACAGAGAAAAAAATCTAATTTTTTGACCAGTTTTTTTTCTTGACCCAAATTTCACCCATGGTCGGAATACGATTTTGTGTCCAGATTTTAGACTTTATGGCCTCAGATCTAAGGCAGACCGATCTGAAGTGCACACAGACAGGTGAACCTATGCATAAAGTAGGATAAGATGGACATTTTTATTATATTGTCTTCTCCAAATACAAAAATTATGAGTTGCATTAAGCAAAAAAAAAAGAGAAGAGAAATCCATCTTTTCACCTTCTGCTCATGTGCCAGCAAACTAACCAGTGGAGAACTTTTTTTTTTTTTTTTAGCAAAAGCTACTCATTGGGCTAATGGAAAATTGCTTGGAACTAGATTATTAAGTTGTATTTAGAAAGTCCCCCAAATGTTTCCAACTCGCATTTAATGCTAAAACAGCAAAAACCTTCAGGGGTTAATGTGTTAAGGACGTATTAGCAGTACAAGATAAAAAATATCTCTTAACAAATGACACTGCCTTGAATTCGAATTTCTTATCATATTAATTTATGAGGGAGTAATGTACTCTGTGATCTTACTAAGTAAAATATGATGTTTTAGCCTAGATGATATCATTATTAGAGTCAGAAGTTGTAATAAATTTTCACTTGCTGAAATTTTACTTTTAAAGTCTATATCCAGTGCCTCTTTCTCCAGGATTTTCTTACTGATGGGAAATTCTAATGGTGATTACCAGCATGTGTATCACACAAATTAATTTGAAAATTCGTTATTGCTGAAGAATATAAGAGATGGTTTCAATCATCAACAGTTACACGTAATAAATGAATTTGTCTTGAATTCTTGGAATTCTTTTCACCCAGTAGAGCATTGGTCCCTTTGAGGGATTCTAGTTTACTATTGTAGTCTTATTCACCTGGACTCTTGCATGGTTCTGTGCGAACTCCACCATATAAAGATCTGGTTAAAAATAATTAAAAAAATGATGTGTTCCTTGTAGTACCAGAAAGAGGCTTTCCTAAATTGGAAAAATTCATTTGATTGGTCGATGATATAATATAACATGTCTTTGTGATGATGAAATGATGTCAGATTTCTATATAATCATGAACACCTTAATTGGCTGATGCCTAGTGTCAGTTTAAATAGTGATTTTCAAAAATGTCCTTTATGTCATTCAATAGATTTGTAACTTGAATGATAACAGTATGTGTCAAAACATTTGAGGTGACTAGACTATCTTTCCTTTGTTTTCTTTTCAACAGAAACATATTCAGTCAGTCACAGCAAAACATTTTGAGGTGACTAGACTATCTTTCCTTTGTTTGCTTTTGAACAGAAACATCTTCAGTCAGTCACAGCAAAACATTTTGAGATGACTGGACTATCTTTCCTTTGTTTCTGTTGAATGGAAACATCTTCAGTCAGTCACAGCAAAACATTTTACAAAGCCCTCAAATGGCAGATTTCACATGGAATGGCAGATGAATATATTTGAAATATAATTTTTGATATCATTAAGCATTCTGGTACATGTTACATATCAAAGTCATTGTTAGATAAAATACTTGATCACTGCTTTAGACTCCATTTATTTGAAGAATGTACCACACTTAGTTTTTTTTAGTTAACCTCCTTTGGTGGAAACTCAGTAGTTTTGTGATCAGTTGGGCTTCCATGTCCATTCAGACCCTATATTAATGTCTGTGTTACTATTTTTTTTCTCTAGGGTAGGTAAAAGTTAAAGACTGACTTGAGAAAAAGGGGGTGTCACTCATGTCCAGATGTCTCATTCCATCATTTTGTCCTATCACATCACATCATGTCCCATCAGTCAGATCTCATGTGTACATAAATTGTTTCCAGTATCATTTTTCCCATCACATCACATCATGTCCCATCAGTCAGATCTCATGTGTACATAAATTGTTTCCAATATCATTTTGTCTTATCACATCACGTCAAATCTCTGGAGGGTATGTAAAGTGTTACCTATGTCTACCTGGCCCATCATGTCGCATCTCTGGAGCGACGTACATTATTACCTGTGTCAATCTGTCCCATCTGATCATATTACATCATGTCACATCTCTGGAGTAGACATCAAGTATTAGTTATGTCCATTTGTCCAAGGAGGGGACATGTAGTGTTACCCATGTCCTATCTCATCCCATCATGTCATGCCCCATCTGTCATTCATTTAATTTCTGTTCAGTAGCTTTTGAAGAACTTAACTAGATTTGAAACTAAATGTGCTATGATGTTTTGCATTAAGAAGGCCTATATGCTTTTCTCCATTTTCTGGCATGATTTTGAGTTATAAACAAGTTTGACGTAAACATTGCCCTCCAGTTACATTGCATTGACAATGTGAATTCATTGTTATATACACATCTCTAGTTGTATATTTCTTATATTCTCTGTGTACATTTCAGCAATGCAACAACGAAGGAGGTCATTACAGCCCTGCTGAAGAAGTTCAACATTCTGGACCATCCCAGGAAGTTTGCCATGTATGAACAGGAGTTGGTTAATAAAAAGATAGGTAAATATCTCACATAAATATATTCTTATAACTTAATTGTGTGCATGAATCTCTTGCTGTAATGTTCCAAATTTAATAACGTTTTAGATAGCATCTTTGTCCTTGTCATTATTTGAGATAAAAGATATAAAGTTGACTAAATTGTGCCTTAAATTTTACGATTGTTGCTATATTCTCCTTTTTTTAAAAATCATTTTAACATCATTTCACTTTTAGTCTGATTTTGAGTTCGCACTTTACACACTAACCCCTAGCACCGTGTTTATGGGGCATGAGGTAGTAGCCTACTTCCAAGGTCTGTAACGTCAAGGTCATGCATGATACACTAAAGTGGGTGGTATTATAGAAAGGTAGATAGATTTTGTTCTTCAATGATACCAAATCTGGAAATTTTTGTTGCATTACAAAATGCAGAGGGAAAAA
Organism: Unio delphinus; assembly: GCA_029339505.1. NCBI lineage: Eukaryota > Metazoa > Mollusca > Bivalvia > Unionida > Unionidae > Unio > Unio delphinus. The sequence goes on along the minus strand of JAQISU010000055.1, from coordinate 804,782 downwards.
CAATTTTTTTTACCTACTTTTTATCCACCCAAAATTTGCCCATGGTTGGAATCTGATTTATGTCCAGATTTTAGACTTTATGGCCCCAGATCTAAGGCAGACTGGTCTGAAGTGCACAGACAGGTGAACCTGTGCAAAAAGTACGATAAGGTGGACATTTTGAATCAAGAGTGTTCTCCATATGAAAATTATGTATCCGTTCATTAAAAAAACAAACACCAAAAAAACTCCCAACTTTTCCGCTTCCGCTCATGTGTGAGCAAACTAACCCATGGAAAACATTTTTTTTAGCACAACTTAGCAATGGGTTAATGGAAAATTGTTTGGAAGTTTATGTATTCGGATGTATTCAGAAATAGTCCCCAAAATGTGTTTCCTACTCGCATTTCATGCGAAAACAGCAAAAACCTCCAGGGGTTAATGTGTTTAAAGGTTTGAGGATAAAGGGTTAAGGAAAAACACCAAAATGCAAATTTAAAAATCTTTCCCACCAGTTGGGCCTGAGAATTGTACATGGGAACCTTCATGTATGCTTCGTTATAACATGAATACAGATATAAAAAGTTGAGTCCGAGCCCAAGTTTTTATCTTAGATGTCACTTATTACCTGAGAATAATCAGAAAATCCGATAAGCTCACAAACAGATGAAGATAAATCAGTAAAGGAGTTTTCATTCCAGGAATGGAAAAAGTAGGGTTTAATGTACACTATCAAACCCAAAAATGAGGTCATTTATAAACACTGGGAAGGGGGGGGGGGGTTGCAGATACCATTGTCTGTGTCTTGTTTATTTAAGAAATTCAAACATTTCACATTATCACAGGCACTCAAGTCTTGGGATTTATTAATTTCAACAATATTTACTTTTCCAGTGTATACTTTGAATCAGTTTGTGTAGAGTCTGATTACAACATGGTGTTTCTAAGCTTTCCTTTTCCACTAATGTGAATTGGATCCACTGTTTTGGTCATGGATATTTTAGTTGACTAGAAACTGTAGCTGTGCTCTGACTCATCAAAAACTGTTTCAGAGTATATTTGCCTGATGTTAGTAAAGAGAATATTTATTGCAGAAATTAACATGCTGTAACACTTTCCTTCTATACGAGACTTTATTTTTAAAACAGAAGTAATGACTATTGAACCCCAATTCAAGCATACATAGATTCATTGTTTTGTCTTCTTTTTAGCCAAATTGCGACGAGTTGGAGACAAGGAATGCCCACTACATGTGTGTCTTAGCTGGGATCCAGAAAACCTGGCCAACCACCGACTTGTCCTGCAAGAAAATGAGACTGGAGAAATTGTGGTATGCATGTCACATATTAATCTCGGTCCTTAAGAAGCAAAGTGCAATTCATACATTCAGTCATCAAGTTTCAATCATCAAGTTTCTTTAATTAAATGGAAACCATATCACTGTCATTTCCATCCATTTTGTTTGTTATCACGTTTTCTCCTGAACTATTTGGATGATTGTAATAAAACTTTGTATGCACATTTATCCGATGGTCAGGTTTGTCCTAATTGAAAATGGTGCTGCATGGAAAGTCGGTAGTGCGACCACAATTGCCATCTAGAAAATAATGTCGCTACTTCTGAATGGATGGGTAAATCAACATGCGGTTTTCACTAGTTGGTTTTAAATGTTAATGGTCTTGGTCTGAGATCGTATATAAGACTGCCACAGCAGCCATTTTGAAAAACATATTATCCCTACTTCTCCACAATAGAAGGTCATATTGCAGCAGAGTTTTCACCAGAAGACTTCTGATGTCTAGTTAGTCCTGAATGATTGCTACAATGGCAGTCATCTTGAAAATTTTGTTATTACTACTTGGTGGTCATATAAACGTGAGGTTTTTACTTTATGACTTCATACGATGTCTAGTTGGTCCGTAATAATGAAAATGGTGCCAGTTGCTTAACCAATGTTGTGGTCATGGGGAGCCATCTTGAAATTCTTCATATCACTACTTGGATGGCCATAACAACATGAGGTCTTTACTAAATGACTTCTTATGACCCGAGTTTGGTCTTAAATAAAAATCGTGCTGCTCAGACATCAAATGTAGCTCTCAATGTGGCCATTTTGAAAAAATTCTTAGCGCTACACTTCATCAGCAGATAATGTCTAGATGGTTTTAAATGCCAATCTGTCATCACAAATAATCACAATGTGCTTAGATGGGAAAATCTTTGCATCAGTGAAGAATAGCACTCGGCAGTTAATATGAGGAATATTATCCTGAATTCCTTGAAATTCTTTTCAACCAGTACAGCATTGAATCCCTTCAAGGGACTCTTGATCCATATTGCTAATATTTGATCAAAATTTGTGCAATAAATCTTGTACAGCTGTGTTTGGACATTTCTTAAATTGATAGATAAAACCAATGAAGATAGAAAATGTGAGGGGTACTGTAGATTATAATCTGTTTTCCTTAAGGTTATAAATGTAAGTTTGCTAGTATTCACCATAGCAACTGGCCATTGACAGCCTGCACCTCAGCATAATTTTAGCCCTTTGTCCCCAGGAAATAATACAAAGATTTTGTCAGTTGTTTTTGTTTTTAATAAGGAAAATCACTTGTTAAGAAATATTCATGGAGACATGAACTTTTTTTTATCAGAAATATCAAGGTTACACTAAAATCAGTCCCATGAAGTGTAATCATACTAAAATAAGTGTAATCATACTAAAATCAGTCCCATGAAGTGTAATCATACTAAAAAAAGTGTAATCATACTAAAATCAGTTCCATGAAGTGTAATCATACTAAAATCAGTCCCATGAAGTATAATCCTACTAAAACCAGTCCTATGAAGTGTAATCATACTAAAATCAGTCCCAGTGTAATCATACTAAAATAAGTGTAATCATACTAAAATAAGTGTAATCATACTAAAATCAGTCCCATGAAGTGTAATCATACTAAAATAAGTGTAATCATACTAAAAAAAGTCCCATGAAGTGTAATCATACTAAAATCAGTCCCAGTGTAATCATACTAAAACCAGTCCCATAAAGTGTAATCATACTAAAATCAGTCCCATGAGTTGTAATCATACTAAAATCAGTCCCAGTGTAATCATACTAAAAAAAAAAGTAATCATACTAAAATCAGTCCCATGAAGTGTAATCATACTAAAACCAGTCCCATGAAGTGAAATCATAATAGTTCGTTTGTTTTTATGGTTTAACGCCATTTTTTCAGCACAATATAGGCTATACATGATGGCCAGTATTAGTGGGAAATCATAATAGAATATTTGGTCAATAAGAGTTCACAATGTTAAGTAAACTCTATTTTAAATTAGATATAGTAGTGATTGAAGGAAATTGTAATTATGACAATTGACTATAGTGAAAATTGACTGGCTATTATTGTATTGTCGGAAAAAGATGTGCTGGTTGTCATAAAAGATGTTCTCTTGTATAAAATGGGGCATCTGATGCCTTCTTATTCTGTGGTGAAAATAACAAACTTCTGTAAACTTTAACAGAAAAAACATATTTGGACCAAATGATTTTAATCTTGAGAGCTATCATTCTTTCTCTCTCTCTCTCTCTCTCTCTCTCTCTCTCTCTCTCTCCATCCATCCATCCATGTGTGTCTTTATATGTATATATTGCTGTGTGCATCTGTGTGTGCATGTTTTTTTGGGGAGGCCATTTACATATATATACATATATATATATATATATATATATATATATATATATATATATATATATATATATATATATATATATATATCAACGATTTTTTACATTTGAGTAATTGATGTTTTTTTTCTCCTTGTCAGTGGGATGCATTTAGCTTTCCAGAACTTTCCAACTTTCTCAAAGTCCTGGATCGAGAGCAAGAGGAATGTACAAATCAGCTGATATACAAATACAAGGTCATGAGGCGGATTATCTTGCAGCGTATGAAAGAACTTCGAAAAGAACAGGAGCAACAAAATCGGAAATCTTCAGTCATGAGAGACGAAAGTGTGACATGATCTGGTATCAGGAGGCACCAGTTCTCATATGTTCATACAAAAATGATTTTGTATGAACAAATCTTTCGATGCAAGCAAAGTACATGTCAAGTGACCCAGGTTCATGCATGATGAAGAGTGATGTATACTGAAACACATCACGTTGTACAAAGATCATCATATGTGAAAAGTCTATTTATAAAATGGTCATTACAAAAGATAAAAGAAACTCAACACCGGATTTGGATATTGTGATCATTGAAGTACATAGTGGAATCTCGTGTATGCATCTACCAAATGTGTTCTTCATAGTGACAAAATATTATACTTTGAAGTCATTATGTGTGTACAGTATCATTCCACATTTTGCCTTTTGAACCATGCATTCCTGGAAAGGCTATTGACCACAGCATGTGACCTGATGATTAATTAATCCATGTTTATTCCAAATTTTTGTTTAATAATAATGTATGTATTGCAAAATCTGTGAACATGACGTGTAAAATAAAATTACGCATTTTAGAGAACTTCTAATGCGCTGTTGCAATGTAAAATACTTTCTTAATTTAAAAATATTTTAAAAATTAAACCCATTTTGAATAGTGAAATTGTGTCAAACAAATAACAAGCTACAATATATTGGTATGTTAAATCAAAGGTAGCAAATGATAATTGCAAGGTAGAGATGTTTTATTTGTCTCACAAAAATGTTTGGCCCTTGGCAGGCTCAGGGATGTATAATAGATTTGGTGCACACACAACCCTAACTAGTGGTAGTATGAGTCATGGTGGCTTATTGTGCTGAACTTGTAACTAAAAAGGATGTAGGTTTCAATTTTACCATCAGAATGAAGAGTCCTGGTCAGCTATTATGTATTACCTTGGACAAGGCATTTAGCGCCAGTTGTTTCAACACCACAAAAAAATATACATATGTTGCAGTGCCAACAAAAAAAGACCCAATGTTTAATAAAATCTAACGCCCAGTAAATATTGTGTTTATTCTTTTTGTTTTTGTAAATTCTGTTTATTTTTAACATGTCATTCAATTCATATTCAATTTGAAATTGCTACAAAATCATTAGATTAGAGAAAAGAAAAATTTCAAAATGATAAGATTGGGAAAAGAATTCTTAATATTCATTTATTTTTAATCACATCATCAAAAAATATTTTTAAGTTTCACATGTTGATATAATAGCATGTAATTTAAATTGGGGTAGTGTGAAAAAGGTGGAAATCTTCCATGAAATAAATAATTTGATTGAAGAAGATACTTGGTTTGATTTGATGTTTAATGACACACCAACACTTTAAGTTTATTTAATGTAAAGGCAGTTGATGTGAAGTGCTTTGTCTAGGGACACGGCTATTCTGGACTGAACAGATTGTAGGATTTGAACCCGTCACAGCTATTCTGGGCCTAACAAATGCTAGGATTTTAACCCGTACCCTTTCAGTCATGAGTCAGACTTACTAACCACTAAGCCACTGTGACTAATAGATTAGTACGTCATGGTTAACATCCTGAATTACATAGTTGTGCAACTTTTGTTCATTCCGAGGAATACATGATTAATAGGGAAAATGTGGATGGGGTGAGAACTTCAGGCGCTCTTTGCCAGAGGCAAATTGAGTGGCTTTTGTGTGAAGCTTTTCCTATTGAAAAGATTTCCCAAAATCTGTTATTACTAGTTATATACTGTTATTGTATACACAGGGAAAACTATTTCTCTGATATGATTTGATAGTTATATCAGGATTTTCTGTGATGCAATTATTTTATTGATTTGATAAGGTCATTTGTAACAGATTGTATCTTTCAAACAAAGGACTAGGTCACAACAATAATGTGAAAATAGCACTATATTTTGCATCATATTTGTTAAAGCAGAAATCATACAAGGAAGACATTCCCCTGCAGAAAAATCAATCCATGAAAAATTGTTTCCTTGGAATTTTTGTAATTTTGTAAATAATCAATTGACCAAAAAACCATTATTATTAGAGCAAGCAAAAACATGTTTGGAATTACTGAAATACGCTACATTGCGGGTTTTGAAATCCTTTAATTTTTGTGATTATGTTTTAAAGAAATTATTTTTTCCAGTGAAGAACATAACATTTATTTAGCTTTGATCATCATCCTAAAAGCTATTTTTGTTTCTTCAGACTTCAACATTCTTGCTACTAAAATCCTTTTTTAGTTGTATATTATTTTGTTCTCATTACTTCATACATAGGAGTTTTAACTCATTCAGCCCCAGTATTGTTGTCAGTATCAGTACTGCTCTGTCCCAGCATCACTAAGCTGTGTCTAGCTGCTTGTGCCCCATATAGTTTTACCTGTTTAGACAATTTTGTAAATATCATATACATGCATTCACTCTTACCTTAATTTCTCTTCTTATATCCAATAAAAATCACCAATTATTCCAATGAATTTGTCTACAAGTGATGTTTTTTCTTCTTCTTCTAATTGTCCAAGTCTTTCAGAACTTATTTATATAGACAATTTACAAAATTTAGATGATCGGTACAATCTGCTAGATTTCTATAGACTATTTACAAAATTTAGATGATCGGTACAATCTGCTAGATTTGCAAGATTTCTATTATTATTACTATAAGCATCCTCTTCTTCAGTCTCAGAAACTTCTGTGTCCGAATCTAGATCTTGCAAAATATCCAACTGCTGAACATATCTTTCCTCTGCTTGAACAATATTTTCGAGATCAGACCCGAGAAAATCCTCATGTTTGCTCTCATCATGATAAAAAAAATCTTACGTTTGCCAACATTTACGATTTTTCATGAACAGAACGCGTGTAGTGAAACTGCCCACCATTAGTAACCCTTGGTTTCTGAACAATTCAAATTTGCACAAAGGAAAGTAAAATCATTTCTGATTTGTTAATATTGATGTGATTCTTGGGGAAAAAACCATTTTTAACCAATCAGAGACATTTTATCATACATACAGACAGGATTGGGGCCGAATGAGTTAATGATCTTTGTTTGATTGGTGTCTTGTATTTCAGTGATCATGTAAGCATATACATGTACATACTATGTATACACATGTATATACATAATATAGCAGGATATTTGCATTGATTATATCCACTTGTTTAGGTAACCATTCACTTCCATACCCTTGATCTCCCCTTACAAAGAAATAAAGCCTTTCCCCATTGAATCATTTGTTTTTGATAAAATTCTTGCATATTCAGTTAAATGTAATGGATAATGTTTGTAACAGTTTATGGGAATTACTACTAGTGTTCTAAATGTATATAGATTTTAATTTCGTTATTTATCCTAAAGATATCTTTTTCATGAACAGGATTTATTGAAGTCTTGTTCATGAAAATAATATATTCAACAAATAAAAGATTAAAGCTAATGTCGTCAAGTAATACTTGTCCAGCTACTCAGTTGATAAAGTATCAGACTCCTAATTCAAGGGTTCTGGGTTCAATACCCTTATAGGATGGCCAGGGTCAGCATGATGTGCCCTTGGGAAAGGCACATAGCTTCCATTTTCTTGGCATGATATAGACTTTAATGTGTTAAAAGTAATCACACTCCACAAAAAAAAATTTACTACATATTTTTGCAAATGTTATGAAATGATTTTTTTAACAGGAGAGGTTTTGAATGGCCTAGTACAAACAAACCAAGTTCCAACACTATACCTCTTGCAACTTGGTAAGAGTTTTGTCTCTTACAAATCATCCAAATTACCTGAATCTGAGCTTGCTTAAAGCATCAGAATGAGGTCGGATTCTTTGTAACACCTGATAAAATAGGAACCTGGAAATATACTTGTATCTACACGTAGACCATTCCATTATATCATCAAATATATTGTTCATTATTTTACAAGATACAAATATAGCATGGAAAACTTGACGGTCTCTGAAGTCTGTTCAATTTGATCTCCCAGTCCTTGCACGTATATCTTTTTTTTTTGCCACATTTATTCATTTAAGCCCAGATTTGTGAAGGAAAACATTCCTCTTTTTTTTTTTTCTACTGGAAAAAAATAGTACTGAGCTGAAAAATATTAACTTTTGTAAAAATGCTTAAAACTTTAAAACAGAAAAGCTTACTTTATAATCGAATGCATTAACTAGTTGAATCTTATCTAAATCTTTCCCTTTTAAATGTAAAGCTCGCTTTGTTTAAAGTAATAATGTTTAATCCAAAAACAGTTTACATCATGTTTGATAAGCCAACGTTAGTGGGAAGCTATATATAGCATTCACATTTCCAATGCCAGCATCATCAACAGTATTTTTAACGTTTTGTTTCAAGATTTTAAGCAGTGCTTTGATTATGGGCTCAACATACAGACCCTAGTGTACTTTCATAGAGCTTGGTTTCCGTAAAATTGTCTCCATTTTCTTTAAAAAGAAAATAATTTGTTATGGTGAAAAACATTAAGCCAGTTTTGTAAAGACATCTTCCTATTCTGCAGCAACTGAATAATTGTAAAATTTTCATTTCCATGCAAGGTACAAATGACATTTTTTATGGTTTCTTCAGTATTTATATGTTATATGTAAAGGTATTCAAGAATATTTGGTTTTTGCATAATTGAAAACCGTATTTAAGACTAATTGTTTCAATTAGTAAAGAAGGTTTTACCTTACAGACGTAATCAGATGTTGTGTTTATAAAATTCCGTGATTGGACCTCTGAAGTTTAGATGTCCAGAAAGTCAGTATTTTGCATATATTTCATCATCATATTCAGTCACATTTATCTGGCCAAGATAAATTGAAACAGATCTTCATTAGATCTGTAAATATTTCATTATTTCCCATTTCAAAATTTGTTTATGTGGATGATTACTATGACAGGCACAGTATTAAACAATGCTACCAAAATCCTACATATACTAAGCAGTTTTTTAAAAGTATTTTCTCTTCATTTTGAAGAAAGTCTTATGTTTTTACAAGATTAGTTAAACTTTATGAGTAATGTTTATGCTGCCTTGTATTGTTAGTTGAATTATACCTTTAATAATAATTGGCATAGTGACTGGAAATGACCACATTGTCACTGACCAATGTTTTATGAGAGAAAAAAAATAACCTGCACTTTTGAAAGTCTTATGATGAATTTACAACCTAATGAATCAAAATATCTTTTGTCTTGGAGAGAGGGATTTAATAATTCATTTTAGCATACATCTGGTCTCATTGAATAAAAAGTTATTTATTATGAAATCAGTTTGCTCATTACAATTATTTTTGTAACCTTGATAATCATTGAGTGGGTTTTGTGAGTTGTTAAATTTAATTTCTGTATTCTGCTATTCAGTCGTAAGCGGTTGTATCATAAATGAAGTATATACTCAGTTATATGTTGTGTCCAAAACAACATAGACTTTGATCTGTCATCACATAATGTGTTGGCAGATCAGGGTCTGTGTAGTTTGTTCTACTGATTACTCTTTACAAACTGTATACACCCAGACCTTCAGATCTTATCATGTGTTAGCAGATCTTTATCTGTACAGTTTGTAGTTGGTTTGACATATAAGTAAGTATATATTGTAACTTATCACACTTCATAAGAATATACTGAACAGTCTCAGCATTGATTTTTTTCTGGTAGTATCAATAAAAAAGAAAGTTTATTTAATGATCTCTCTTTTATTCAGATTTTAGTGTTTTAAACACGGACTTTGGTGCAATATTATTTATGTGAAAATTTCTTGCAAAAATGTAATCATAGTCCAATAGTTTTTAATTTGAGACACAGATCTACTTTATAAATCAGTACATGATAGTTTCCTTCAGGATTTCATCAATTTCTTCCAGTAGTTTGTTTAGAAATTCTTTCTGAGACCATTTTCTGTAGTATGGCTTAGAAGTTATTTCTGGGAGAACTTTTATTAGCATCAAAAGCTGCTACCGTAAACTTGATTATAAACAGCTGTTGTTATGAAATTGACATGACTCATGATAATTTAGAATTTTGTAGACAATTTATAAGATTAACACAAATTAATGTAGAAGTTTCTTCTTTTTGTAGTAAAGGAAAATGCATCACTCTACTTTGCTTTCTTAATTTGTATTTATGCAAGGGTTCTAAACAGATTTTGAAAGATCAATTTTAAACAATTCTATACTCATAACATTTGATTCATGCACGATACATTACAGCTGGCTTTATCTACCGTAATAAGTGTAAATATATTTGTTGATATTATCTACATGATGTTAAATGTATATATCTAAGTTTTACCTTTTGGATAAAGGTATGGTGTATAATAAAATGTAAAAGGTGTGATACACTAGTTATCTAAACAATGTGCCTTCTGAGCAGAAAAACAACAGTATGGAAATAAAGCTATTGTGTAGGGAACAGTTATTTCGTATTTGTTAAACACTATAGAATTGTTTTTGCAAAACCCACTTGGTTACATATTTGCTCAGTATTTTCTGTTTGCAAGATAAAAGTACATTTGAAGTAACAACGATACCAGAATTTTGAATTGCTCTAAATAGCATTATTGGTGTCCTAATAGTAACACACACGCACACACAGAGACACAGGCCTTATGGTGTCCTAATAGTAACACACAGAGACACAGGCCTTAAGGTGTCCTAATAGTAACACACACACACAGACACAGGCCTTAAGGTGTCCTAATAGTAACACACAGAGACACGGGCCTTAAGGTGTCCTAATAGTAACACACAGAGACACAGGCCTTAAGGTGTCCTAATAGTAACACACACACAGAGACACAGGCCTTAAGGTGTCCTAATAGTAACACACACAGAAAGAGACACAGGCCTTAAGGTGTCCTAATAGTAACACACACAGAGACACAGGCCTTAAGGTCAGGTGAGCATATAATACAGTCCTGTGTATAGTGTGTTTTGTCCATCATCATTTGCCATTTTAAATTTCTCAAAAAAATCACAGAACCAATATCAACTAAATTTATCTAAGATCATCCTGGCATAGAGGGCTTTCAGACTTATAAAATGATGCCGATGTGACCATCATTGCTAAAAGTATATAAACCTCTAAATGATTTCTTTTCAAATCCTGCTCAACAGAATTTGACCAAATTTGATAGAAAGAATTCTGGTACAAAGGCTTTAGATTTATATTATACTGATCTTCCATCTGACATTACCAATGTTACTAAATATAGAAAATTGTTTAAATTACTTATTGTCATAAATAGCTGAACAAATTTGGATCAGATTTAAAAGTATTCTGGCATTAAGGCTTTTTGAATTGATGTTGTTAATAAGGATCCGAATATGAATACAGACAGTGTTACTGTATACCTTCAAATGAAAGATTTTTTGTAATTGGTACAATATAAGGAAGATGATATTAATATAAAGAAATAATTTTATTACTACTGGGTAGTTAAGCATGTATCATCTTTTAGTTATTTAATAAATATCTTATTTTGTTTTCTTTTTCTTTAGTCCTTGAGTTGATAACATATGCAAGATTTGCCAAAATAATTCATACTTGTTATTTAAGGGAGGTAACTCAAAATTTTATTGACTACTCTTGGATAACATGGAGCATTTAGCATCCTCAGGATCACATTGAAAATCTGTTTTCCACACACACACACACACACACACAGGTATATATATATTATCGTCATGACGAATAATGCATAGAAATGCTGTTAGTTTTTTCTAATGGAAAAAAAATGTCTAAAAATGAAATAAACACTTAAAAACCTGCTTTTTTATGTGTTTTGTTTTAAATGCATCTTTTAATGTATTACTATCAACATGGGTGTTTTGCTCTTAGACTTTTTATCATCATGGTGGAAATTGCATGAAAATGGTGCGAATATGATATAGCCATCTTCAAGTCTTGTTTGTAGTTGATCATATTTATCATATTTAATATCTTCATCATGATGCCCATAATTTATCAACATGGTGGTTTTCATTGATGGAGTTTGGTGATATTATGTCTGTTCTAAATAAAACTATTAATGGTTTTGACTTCCAACTGGACTGCTGTGACAGCGGCCATTTATAAAATATTGTTTACGTTTTGTTTTTTTTTAAAGCGTGGATTTCTTGATGTGGAGAATACACTAAACCATGACAATGACACTCTCGATTAAAGCCATAATGGTCATCTTTAAATCTTGTTATAATTTATCTTGATTAAAGCCATAATGGTCATCTTTTAAATCTTGTTATAATTTATCTTGATTAAAGCCATAATGGTCATCTTTTAAATCTTGTTATAATTTATCTTGATTAAAGCCATAATGGTCATCTTTTAAATCTTGTTATAATTTATCTTGATTAAAGCCATAATGGTCATCTTTTAAATCTTGTTATAATTTATCTTGATTAAAGCCATAATGGTCATCTTTAAATCTTGTTATAATTTATCTTGATTAAAGCCATAATGGTCATCTTTAAATCGTGTTATAATTTATCTTGATTAAAGCCATAATGGTCATCTTTAAATCTTGTTATAATTTATCTTGTTGTATGGAGAAGGGAATTTCCTTAAAACATTTTTGCAATACATGTACAGGCAAACCTGCCCTGATGATCCCCTTTACTCAGAGATAACCTGCCAGCCTTATTTTCCCCCAGCAATTTTGCTGTATAAATAATCCATATGTAATAGTCTCTTGCCTTCCGCAATCAGTTGCCAGATGTTTCCAAACCAAACAAGGATTTCTCCCTAGCTTAAATGGTTACTGCCATGTATCTACCAATCAGTCTATGTAAACCAATTTTTTGTTTCATCATAAAGGTACTGTTTAGATTAATGTGAATTGATGTGCAAACATTTCTTATCTCACTTGAACTGGCCATACTTCATTCACATTGATTAGTGTAACTACAGAGATTTACTGGAAAATTGTACTTTTTGTTGGATAATTTAAGATTGCCCCAAACATTATATCCTAATATGAGTAAAACAAGATAAAATATGCTATATTATAGTGCAGTCTTATAGTTATGTGATTTCCTTTTGTATCTCCGTTGACATCTTACTACCATGCGACTAATTCAGGTTATGTATGTAAATAATACCAGCAGGCATTGGAAAATGCAGGTAGAAGACCAGATCAGACCTGTACATGTAAAAGTCTTTAATTAGCATACAAACATCAAATGCCAAGTATTATGTAGCAAGTCTTTAATTAGCACACAAACATCAAATGCCAAGTATTATGTAGCAAGTCTTTAATTAGCATACAAACATAAAATGCCAAGTATTATGTAGCAAGTCTTTAATTAGCATACAAACATATCAAATGCCAAGTATTATGTAGCAAGTCTTTAATTAGCACACAAACATATCAAATGCCAAGTATTATGTAGCAAGTCTTTAATTAGCACACAAACATATCAAATGCCAAGTATTATGTATCAAGTCTCTAATTAGCATACAAACATATCAAATGCCAAGTATTATGTAGCAAGTCTCTAATTAGCACACAAACATATCAAATGCCAAGTATTATGTAGCAAGTCTTTAATTAGCATACAAACATCAAATGCCAAGTATTATGTAGCAAGTCTTTAATTAGCATACAAACATATCAAATGCCAAGTATTATGTAGCAAATATCTAATTAGCACACAAACATATCAAATGCCAAGTATTATGTAGCAAGTCTTTAATTAGCATACAAACATCAAATGCCAAGTATTATGTAGCAAGTCTCTAATTAGCACACAAGCATATCAAATGACAAGTATTATGTAGCAAGTCTTTAATTAGCATACAAACATCAAATGCCAAGTATTATGTAGCAAGTCTTTAATTAGCATACAAACATCAAATGCCAAGTATTATGTAGCAAGTCTCTAATTAGCACACAAACATATCAAATGCCAAGTATTATGTAGCAAGTCTTTAATTAGCATACAAACATCAAATGCCAAGTATTATGTAGCAAGTCTTTAATTAGCACACAAACATATCAAATGCCAAGTATTATGTAGCAAGTCTTTAATTAGCACACAAACATCAAATGACAAGTATTATGTAGCAAGTCTCTAATTAGCACACAAACATCAAATGCCAAGTATTATGTAGCAAGTCTTTAATTAGCACACAAACATATCAAATGCCAAGTATTATGTAGCAAGTCTCTAATTAGCACACAAACATATCAAATGACCAGTATTATGTAGCAAGTCTTTAATTAGCACACAAACATCAAATGCCAAGTATTATGTAGCAAGTCTTTAATTAGCACATAAACATCAAATGCCAAGTATTATGTAGCAAGTCTTTAATTAGCACACAAACATCAAATGCCAAGTATTATGTAGCAAGTCTTTAATTAGCACACAAACATATCAAATGCCAAGTATTATGTAGCAAGTCTTTAATTAGCACACAAACATCAAATGCCAAGTATTATGTAGCAAGTCTCTAATTAGCACACAAACATATCAAATGACAAGTATTATGTAGCAAGTCTTTAATTAGCACACAAACATGTCAAATGCCCAGCATTATGTATCAAGTCTCTAATTAGCACACAAACATATCAAATGCCATGTGTGTGCTACATTTTCCTAATGTTAATCATTTTTACAATGAAATCTTCCTGGTAGTGAATTGATACAAACGAGTTCTTTTTTTTCCCACTAGTTTTATTTTTAGAAATGAGCATTGCTGTTCACCACAGAATTGGGGCCATGCATCAAAGCAACCTTTTAATAACCATTGTTGATAGTTGGCAATCTTACAAACTGCTGAGGCTAACTTATGTCCAGAAAGTCAGAAAAATCCTAATAGGTACAAATGTTACAAAAACAATATAACTAAAAGGTTAAAATATACAACAGTATATATAACATGTCTTGAGAGACCACTTCTATGAGAGACCATATTTCTGTGTGCTGATTTATTGATTATATAGTTGGATGACCTGCCAGGAGAGACCATAATGTCTTGGAAGAAGGGGTGGTCTTTCAAGACCGGATCCACTGTAATTATTCCTTATTTGTCAAACTTGATGTAAATGGTATCTTGTCTGGGAGAAATGTAAGACTGATTTTAACATTACAAAATGGAAATGACACAGTAGCCAGTTATGCAAAGAATGTACTTCATATGAAGGTGCTGATATATGTATTGTAGTGAGACTGCAGATTATAAAACTTACCGAATATAATGCATTAGGAACTGAACTTGACCCCCTTGTCAGTAAATTAGCAAAGTGACTGTATTTTGCCTCAAACCGCTGACATTAAACAAAATATCTTGTGCCCCTCTCTCAATTTTTCAACCTTGTCTGCTGGCAAGTGCTTTTGCAAAATTGAGCTTGCCTGAACTGAACGTAAACTTGTACAGGGATTTGGGCATATTTTGTTGTTGCAAATCCCTGAACTAAAAATAAGCTATTAATACTGTCATTTACCCACTAGGCATTGCACCATCAGCCATATTGTTTTGGGACAAACATGATACAATATTAAACCATCGGCCATATTGTTTGGGGACAAGCATGATACAGCATTGCACCATCGACCATATTGTTTTGGGACAAACATGATACAGCATTGCAGCATTGGCCATATGTTTTGTGTGTGTGTGTGTGTGTGCGTGTGCGTGCGTGCGTGTGTTTTTGTTTTAAACCCAAATACGTATTTGGGTTTAAAAGCATAGCCTAATATTGGTTATATGGTGCCCATAACAATTAATGTTCTAAAAATAGAAAGAATTAGGGGCCCCGAGTGGTCTGAAGCGCTTTCCGTTATGGATCACTGCCATCTCACCTCTGTGTGAGTTAGAGTCTAAGATTCGGCTAATGTAGTTATGTGAGAAAGCTTGCCATTAGCTTCTCGTGAATCGGTGGTTCTTTCTGGGGGTTTTCACTGGTTTTTCCTCCACCAATAATACTGGCCGCCATGTATAGCCTATCATGTGCTGAAAAATGGCGTTAAACCCTATAACTACAATAACTATAGAAAGAATTATAAATATCTATAATTATATAAATATAAATAATATAAATATTAACATCAACCCATCCAAATCAATGGAAATGTGAAGTTTAACAAAATAAAAGATGAAAGTTAAAGGTATTAATATTCTGTTAGAGATATATTTTTTTTTATAAAGATATAAAAAGTATAAATGCGAAATATACCAAAACAATTGTAAAATGGTCCAAGCATGGGGGAATACAGGAGGAGCTAATTTTCTATATTTGGATCCATTTCTGCAAGTTTAATAAATCCCTGTCTATGAGATTTATAAACTAGAATCTAATTTACACACTAGCAGCAAGATTATAGAATTGTACACCTGAATTTATCTGTTAATGCTTACATAAGCAGTGCATTATCACATTAAGGTCAAATAGATTTATCAAATAATGTTATCTACCAGCTGGAAATCAAATGCTAGTATATAAATATATGAATTTGACAAATCCCTAACTGAAGGATTACAGGGGGAGGGGCGTAAGTGTAAATTTTTTCCGGTTAAGCTGTCATTTGTAATCTCCCATAACTGAAACCTTTTTTTATTGTTTATGTATTTCAATTGCATAGTTTACAAATTATCACACTTAATGTTGACCCCAACCTATTGTGTGCACAGCTATTACCTGCCTCATATATGTAAGCAGTATTGGGGTTGATATGGTACTAATGGGAATTTAACATAATGGATGTCACTGTAGGAGTCTATGGGAATTTAACATTATGGATGTCACTATAGGTATAAAGGTACCAATTGCGCAAGTCCAGGTGGGTGGAGCTTAAGGTGTAGGGAACCTTGCATTCAGAAATAAACAACAACACTAGCTATGATTGGTGGATTATGCAAGAGTTGTACTTTCTGTTTGGCTTAAAAAAAAGTTTAGCCTCTTGGCAACATTCCTGTATAGATCATATTTTTTATTTTTTATGATTTTTTGAAAATGTGATAAACATGACTGAAAATAAGTATGTTGTGACTAGATAACTCATACCCCTGTCTAGTCCAGCAGAGTTATCTCTCTTAAATGCAATGCAGTACCTGGTTTTGTCATCGTCAAATTGACAATCTAACATTGTTCTCTATAACAGTGTGTGAGGTGCATGCTAAATTAGGATAAAAAATATATCTATCTCTCCAAATATTAGCATTGAGGTCTATGGAAAAATAATTGGTACTGCGTTACCTAAAAGGTAATACCAGCTTCACAGTGTATCCATAGTAACAAGTATACATATCCACCATTTATATACTGTCATAGTGTCATTAGGTTAAACAATGGATATTGAGAAGTTTTGGTCTAATATTGACAGACTTTTACATAGAAAATGTATAAAATCTTCAGAAAATAACAGACATTAGCTTTGGAATGGGGCTTTTGTAACTACATGTAATATCTATAACATATATAGACTGATGGCTTTGTGCCTGTGTAGTCAGCTCCAAGATTAGCATACAGGCAAAAAAAAATAAGTTCTGTAAAGTTAATATAGTTAATTTTAGCCAAAATTTATGTGCAAAAGATGAAAAAATCATGGATAAAATACAGCTTTCTTGTTCTTGTAAAGCATGTCATAGACCAGGATAGAGGACACTCCTGGTCCACTTGTAGATAGTTCACTTGTATCATAAAGAATATTCTGGTATGAGTATTTTAGGTAATTTATTAAAGATATGGTATTCCTTCCTATTTTGATTTTAATTGTCCTGCTCTACTTGTCCTTTTTTTGTAAACTTTTGTGCCTTGAAATTGAACATGTGATTCTCAAGTTAGTTACATAATCATTCTTGAGGTCTCCACTACATATAGAAGCCTGGATTTTAGGTTCTTACTTTATCAGTAATGCATTTTTGGATAATTTAATTGCATTGAAGTTAATACATGTGTTCTTGAACTCATCTATATTACATAGATAATATATTGGAGGAAATAAAAAGACCACACCTTATGTATATCATTCAGTTATCTCCCTTACACCAGACATATTATTTCAAGAAATAAAACCCCACATTTTCAGTCCTTTTGTATGAAAATAAAGAGAAGATTTGTAAAGTATCAGATTAGCCCTCAGTCTTGGTGCAAATGTAACTAGACGTACTTTAATAATTTCTCCCAGTAAAGTTTACAAGTTTAAAAACTGATCAAGCATGTTTTGTTTGGTTTAGGTATTTTTTCTGCCTAACTGAAGCCCATTATTCTTAATTTCTTATGCAGAAGAAATATGAATTATATGCTTCTATATTATCTACATTATTCACCCTTTTATATTAGCTGGGAATGAACACCATTTCACCTGAAATGTTTGTGCCTGTAAGAGATGTTATAGCACAGGTGACTTTGAATTGTCATTGCACCTATGGTCCAATGCTGCCTTATGTTGTCTAAGATTATGTTATCAAGCTCTCACTTCTCATTTTTCTCATTGCTGCTTTTGTCTCCTTTAATTGCATTATCATAAGCTACATCTCTCATTTAGATACACACTTTCCTCCTGTTTTTCAATCCATTGGACTCACTATACTTATTGTTAAACTTTAGCTTTTTCTGTATTTTAGTCCCCAGTTTTCACCCCCAAATCCAAATTAACCACTTAGAACGCTGTTATTTACTTTATTTGGTGTCAGATTGGCTTATTGCATCAATTGTATTCACTAAACAAAGGAGGGAAGCTTTCTATTTGTATGACAAAGAGGCTGGGTAGCTTGACCTTTGTGTGAGGCCTGGGGGTTAGTGACCTCATATATATCCAGACAGTGTAAAATTTTCAAAGTTTATACTTAATAATTAGATTGGGTCATGTCCACCTGTCCCTGTTGTTACTTTCTGTGTTTATGAAACAAATATAAGTCCTTTATTTTAGATCAAAATGTCTCTTTAAGAGTAGAACTGGTACATGCTAAATAGTGCATTGACCTTTGACCATACTATTACACAATATGACATAATGTGATTTATCCCCTATCACCAAAGTGAAGTTCGATAAGTGCTAATATGAATAAAACACAACTCATAGTTAAAAGAATTCACTTTATTTCAAAAGATGAGTTTGATAGTGAAGCAAAGGTATGAAAACAAGTGTTCAAACAGCTCAATAACATTTCTATACACAATCATATACAACATAGCTTAGTACTTCATAAAATTGTTTTTGACAAGCGAGATTAAGTGCATGTGTTACTTATATAGTCCTGAGCTATTTCACAGATTATTGGAAAAATTAAGATTTGCTATAGGTATAACGGTACCAATTGCGCAAGTCCAGGTGGGTGGAGCTTAAGGTGTAGGGAACCTTGCATTCAGAAATAAACAACAACAATAGCTATGATTGGTGGATTATGTAAGAGTTGTACTTTCTGTTTGGCTTAAAAAAAAAAGTTTAGCCTCTTGGAAACATGTTAATTTATGCTAATTCCTATATAGATCATACTTTTTATTTTTTATGATTTTTTTGAAAATGTGATACACATGACTGAAAAAAAGTATGTTGTGACTAGATAACTCATACCCCTGTTTAGTTCCAGCAGAGTTATCTCTCTTAAATGCAATGGAGTACCTGGTTTTGTCATCGTCAAATTGACACTCTAACATTGTTCTCTATAACAGTATGTTAGATGCACGCTAAATTAGGATAGAAAATATATTTATCTCTCCAAATATTAGCACTGAGGTCTACGGAAAAACAACTGGTACTGTGATACCTGTAGGAGACTGGGAATTTAACATAATGGATGTCACTGTAGGAGTCTATGGGAATTTAACATTACTATACTTAATGACAAAGTCTTACATTTCAGAACTTGGAAAGTACTATGAAAATTCCAATTGCATTTGTTTAGATTTATAGACAAATAGGAAGAATGACCTTATTCCAGGAAGTAAACTGCCAAAAGCAAGGAATGCAGTCTAATTTTCCTATATTCATATTATATTTTTTACTGTTACATAATGAGTAAAAAGAAAATTTTTAAAATAATCACATAAGAAGATTTGTGTGTTAGTTTTTAGTCAACACTTTGATTCACCCCTCTCAATATATATATATATATATATATATATATATATATATATATATATATATATATATATATATATATATATATATATATATATATATATATATATATATATATATGTATATATGTATGTATGTATATATATATATATGTATATATATATATATATATATGTATAAATATATATGTATGTATGTATGTATATATATATATATATATATATATATATATATATATATATATATATATATATATATATATATATATATATATACTCCTCTAAACATATTTATATATGCATGTATAATATAGCATCACTATTGACGACGAGGTGAACATTCGCATTGCCAGAACCAGCGCAACTTTCCGAAGATTGTATTCCAATGTCTGGAATAGAACAGGCATTAGCATCCAGACCAAACTAAAGATCTACAGGGCAGTTGTGCTCCCCACACTACTTTAATCATACGAAACGTAGACGATGTACCAACGCCATGCCAGGAAGATGAACCACTTTCACACCACAAGTCTCAGGAAAATCCTCGACATCAAGGGGCAGGACAAGGTTCCAGACACTGAAGTACTTCCTCAAGCAAGTCTTCTCAGCATTCACGCCATCCTGATGCAGTGCCAGCTACGCTGGGCGGGACCTGTTGTACGCATGCATTTTCACCGTCTGCCTTAAAGACTCTTCTATGACGAGCTACAGCAAGGACAGTGATCCATCAGAGGTCAGAAGAAACGCTTCAGAGACAGTCTGAAAGCTGCATTAAAAGCGTTCAACATAAACCCTGATAACTGAGAGCAAACAGCAAGCGATTGAGTCGCTTGGCGTTTCTCTGTGCACCAAGACTCCACACTGTGCGAATCTAGCTTGACAGCAGCTGCAGAGCTGAAGAGGCAACCCAGAAAAACACGAGTCATCAACCCTCCTGGAGATGTCCCACTCATCCCCTGTCATTTATACAAACGAACATTTCGTATACGGGTTGGCCTCATCAGCGACCTGCACACGCACAGAACGGAACCAGCCTCTCCAACCCTCGGATGACTAGAAAGGTCCTCGTCAAATCGACGGACGAACATCAGCTGTTTTCAGAATGAAAAAGATCAACAATTCAGGTCACATAGAAAATAAACTTTAAAATGTTTTTAAAAAAGTCCAACATACATTGGTACATTGCAATAGCTTATAATGAAATAACAGATTGTAATATATAAATAAAAAATAATGCAAATTAAATATACATGAAAGGAAATTACTGTTGTCTCTTAATGGTGTTTTATGGTCCACTTCGCCTACACGTAGACAAGGTAGACTGGATTGAAGAACATGCTGGAGATGGTACGAGAGCACTCTGCTCTAGGTCAAGTGTTGCTTCAAAGGAGATACTGCTCATTGATCGTCAAAACAAACACCCCAAAAATGGTGTCTTGAAAGAAAATCTTCCATTATGTTAATAAAAACAAAACAGGTTCACACATAAACAACGATTGAAGAAGGTAGCCGGGAAATAATAAACAAATCAAAACGGTTTTATCCAGAAGCGTACTAACGGAGGTGGGTGGATGGGGCAGTTTCCCCGGGCGCAAGAGGTCATGGGGTTCCAAAACCCCTATGCTACCTTGGTACTCCACTCATTTAATAATTATGGGTTATTGATGTGTGTGTGTGTGTGTGTGTGAGAGAGAGAGAGAGAGAGAGAGAGAGAGAGAGAGAGAGAGAGAGAGAGAGAGAGAGAGAGAGAAAGAGATTTCAAGTAGCTTTATTTGTTTCAGTCATATCGCTACGATGTCTTCAGTGTGGTAGTTTATAGTGATGTTTAGCAATCGGGCATCATGTCGCAGACATGTAGCATCGTGTCCCACAAATTCCCGACACCTTGCCGTCCAGTCCTAGCACTAATCCATTAATACATGTACTGATAGCCAAGTATCAGTCTTAGACTAATCCCTTAATACTGATAGCCAAGTATCAGTCCTAGACTAATCCCTTAATACTGATAGCCAAGTATCAGTCCTAGACTAATCCCTTAATACTGATAGCCAAGTATCAGTCCTAGACTAATCCCTTAATACTGATAGCCAAGCGAGGCAGCTGACATGGATGCACTAACCAGTTATTATGTACTTTTGAGAGAGTGACGAATGTAAGGCAGATTTGTTTTGCATTTGAAACATGCCCAGTGGTGAATTGTTGGCGTATCTCTATAATATTTTCATATAATGGGGCTGGCATTTATTTGAATATTGTCCTCATGGAAACTCTACAGGATATATAAATACTGCTAACTAAAATGACTGCTCCTGTGTGCTACAAAATCAACCGGAATTAATCTAAAGCGCAATATCTTTATTACCTATTAAAAAAAGGGAAAATGAGATTTGCCCAGCTAAAAAATATCAGCGTTTGAAAGAATAATGGATGAATTACCAAATATATAAAATGTAAAACAAAAGTTATTGGCTCTTTCTTCACCACAAATTATCCCTGAAGTCAGTAAGTAAAAATGTCCAATTGGAGCTAGAAGATTTTGAAAGGTGGACATATGAAGTAAGGTCAAGCTGTTTACTCCATGACCCACATTACAGCCGTCAACCATACACCAAAATAAAGGGAATTACAGGTTCTTGGTACAATGTCTTTTAAAAATAGACTGTATAACCATTAAGGACACCAATGGAAAGTCTTTCTCTTTAAAATTCTAACCGTATGCAAAATACGAAACTGTACAGGTCCACCTATTACCATTTCTAAAATTCTTTGGTATGACTCGGCTCATTCTCAGTTAAAAATACAATTGTACATACCATAGAATCATGGAGAAGAAAAAGCTAACAACAATACAAATTCAATACACGTAGCAATATATTTACTTTAAACAAACTTGTCGAGCATGTAGTTGGAAAAATTAAGGATAATTCCAGTTGTTATGCACATTTGTATAATGCATAAGCCTACATATTCAGTTTTTATTTATTTACAGTGGTATTGTAACAAATTTCAGTTCAATGCAGATCGGTCACTGAACACAGTCTCACCGTAACTACTGCACACTTAACGTAGATTGTGTAGCAGTCATTTTATAAAATTATTTAACTCTGCTTCCGAATTTTTTCTAATGCTAACAGAAAAAATAAATTGATTAAAAATCATCATGTAGGCATTACCTGTCGCGTTGCCTCGCTGACAGGAAGCGACGCTGAATGTGTCTGCCTTATGAATGTCTAATAAAGACACATCCTGCTGAATGTGTCTGCCTTATGAATGTCTAATAAAGACACATCCTGCTGAATGTGTCTGCCTTATTAATGTCTAATAAAGACACATCCTACTGATTGCATAATATCCGTTGTTGTTGCTAGCCATGAGATCAACGATTTTCCTCCATGATCCTTAAATGATAGTAATCTTTCTTTTGCGGTGATTGATGGAGTCATTACTGGCATCCACAGTGATAGTTTTGTTATATTCACCTTGCCACGGTCATTATCCGGATGTGCAGAATCTGCTGGAATCATCCAGATTGCATCATTATCATCACCTTTTCGCACTAAGACTACGGTATGCTTCGCTCGATGGATAACGTTTCTAACATTTCTGCAGAATCCAAATATATGATGCAGTGGAATCGCGCATGAAAATAATCTACGCTGTCCTTGCAACATTGATATGCGTGTTGCAGCTCCTAGGTTGTAATTAGGATCGTCATTTATAATCATATTCTCGGTATCAAAACTAGCAGCACCAGCATGATTTTTTGGTTGTCTTTTAATATATGGAGTTGGTCCAGCGCGATCATTAATATCCTTACAGAACATCATAGACGGACCGGCCGATCTTGTAAAATCATCAGAATATCTTGTCAAACCCACTATTGTTGTGGCATCAACATCACGTTCTATGGATTCAATCTATCTGTTTTCAATCATATATCTTGCACCCTCGAATAGCGCCATGATACCATTATTGACAAAGCCGACTTGAGCATTTAGGTCATATGGTGCAGGTACAGCAGTAGTATTAGCAGCTGTTACGAGTTCTCCTTCTCCTTCTACTTCGATAAATGCTTCAGCAGGTAGAAAGTATTTGCTGGTATCATGGACTTGAAGTTCGATTCTTGATCGAATATTTGGTTGTACTGCATTATAGGAATATAATTGATAATTGCGTACAGAATCATTCTTGGGTACTGGTGCGTCCATATCGAACGCTGGGTCAGGAGCCGATGTGAACATATTATTATATATTTCTTGATCTAAATCGCGATCTCGCTCGCTATTTCAAACCACTTACCGCTATCATATTTGCAGTAATATTTCCCTGAGTGTCATACCGTGATGCTATATTATGATCTACTGCGTTATTTATTATTTTGCTAATACTTGCAGGCATGATTTCCATAGATGGTAGTGGTCCTAGTGACTTTATCACTGATGACGAAGTCATTGATGGTTTCTTGATTCGCTGAACTAACGCTAGTAGTTTTCTATAGCCGCGGAAAATGCTTTCCCGGCAACATCACCAACAGCGTTAATACCCTTGTCAAGAATAACATCAATAGCTTTCATTGATAATTGTTTTGCGATTGGTGCTATTTTTGGAGCCATTCTTGCAAATAACCCTGCAATGGTATTGCCAAGACCATCTCCATAGTACGCTCTATAAACTGGCAATCGTGAGTTTACTACATAGACCATGGTTGATTTGTTGTGGTTGTAGTGTATGATCATCTTATTTAAATGCTATTTATCTAATCGAATGACGAAGTCATCAAATTAATCACTGTGGTAACCGTCCGCTAGCTTATCAATAAACTCTCGATATACACCAATATCCATGATACCACCCTCAAATAGTCGTCTGCAGATATCAGCGGCCTCATTAATTATTTCCGGTGAGTTATTTCGAGCTCGTCTCCCTCTTACAAGAATTTCTAATCGTGATATATCCCCGAGAATACTATTAGGACAACGAACTAGACCACTACCTGAAAACCCCCTTGGATATCCACTAGCAAATTTTTCAGTTGTACCAGTTGCACCTTGTGCATCATCATCATCTTCGTCTCGATCAGATGGTGGTTGACCACTCCTTTTTTCTTTTATTTTAATTATATACGAATTAAAATTATTACTATCTTTTGAGGTTCTAATTCCACCGTGTTTTGCCAAATATATTTTTATACCAGGTGTCAAAGGTTCTTTTTTTGGAAATTTTTTAAAAGCAAAATCAACTAATTCATCATTCATAGAATTTTTAAATTTATTCATCGCTTCTTCCGTAAATATCTCTTCAGGTAGATGTATTCTCTCGTTCGAAATTTCTTCTTTTTCTTCAATAATATCACCCTGTTGTTGTTCAATATCACCCTCTTCCTCTTCAATAATATCACTCTCTTATTCTTCAAAAATATCACCCTGTTATTGTTCCTCACCCTCTTGTTGTTCCTGAAGTCATGCAGCGGCTATTATATCACCAGGAAGTATTTTAAAAGATTTTTTTGTTTGCTTGGATCTCTTTGCTATATTTTAAAGTACAGGAAGGAGGGCTGGTTCTTTCTTTCGTTGTTCCTCAGGAATATCTCCCCATATGGCTTTTTCAGTGGTCGATATGACTTTCCCCGTTGCAGTGGTTATTGGTTTGAATAATTGTTCGATTCTCGTTGTAAATCGGTTTGAAATTCTTGTCTCGTTTGGAGCTTATTTTGAACGGAATCACGAATTGGAATAAATTTCTTAATCGCAGCTAATTGTTCGCGTGATAATTTAGTTGTTGGGGCTTCACCTACCATTATAAATATAATATACAATCTAAATTTTAAGTGAAATCTCACCCCCGACACTGTGTTTATACTTCCGCGTAGTGATAAATAACCGAACACTATCTTACCTGTCTATAGAATTTCAACTCATACATATTCGTTCTAGGTGAGTAAGCGCATACCTGTCTGTATAATTTCTGTTCCGTATCTGTCTATACTCATACTTTCAAACATGTATGGTTTGTGTTTAGAGTGTCAATTATCCATGGTGAGATTTTACATTTACTATGTTGAGGCAATCAAAGGGGCATTTTCATTTTGTCGGATAATCGCTTTTGTTGTTTTGATTTTCGAGTTAATTGTGCGTTTGATTTCATATTGTTTCCCCAATTCACTTCTGACATTTTCGACAGCAGTGAATAACGGGACGAACTTATTGATGTCGTTACAGAATGCAAGGGAATTATTTACTGCGTGTTGAATTCGTTTGATCAGTCCATACTCCCTTGGAGGTACATATCTATTATTCCAAGCGCTATCATCAATGTCTTGAAATTCAGAAATAATCTGATTACTATCTAATTATTCTGATAATTGAATTCCTTGATTATTCGAATTTGAAATCTCATTAATAATGACATTCATATTTTCGAAATTCATTTATATGAAATGTTATATATCTAATATGATAAACAAAAAAATTGGGGGTAAATTTTGACCCGTTTTCATTTTTGATATATACATATATACATATTTTATATATTTGATATATACACACAAGACAACACATCCCCATTTGGAACCCCTCAGGTGTTATTCACATCTGACCAGGCCCATAGGTACCACGAAACATAGTCTCCGAGAGGAGATCTAACTCGCCAAATAATGGATTAGAACTCCAAGAAGGTATGCTTAGTGAATGGACGTCACATTTATATATAGATATATAGATATGTACATATATACATATACAAGTATTTACATAATGGTATTTACAATAAAATGATATGGTATTTACAATGAAATGATATGGTATTTATAATGATATATACAAATAGGACAGCACAAGACAATACAACATATAACAATGGATTATAGGTGGACACCCATCACATACACACACGGGTCTGTTCTACATTCAAACTGAAACCACCATACCCCCAACAAAATCACCCCTGGTTGAATGAAAAAACTTATTCACACCGTGTGACGGTGTGTGACGTATGGTGGTTTCACTATTTGAATTTCGAATGGCTTAAAGCCCCAATTATATAGAAAAACCTTCGATCGGTACCGTATACAATAATGTCTGCCACGAGATCTCAACCGTGTATGCAATACACTAGTGTTCGCAATCTACAAGTCTACAATTTTGAATACGATGTATGTGTATGTGAACCACAACAAGAAAGCCATTCAGTCAACGAAAAATCCCATTGAGATACGTGACTACAAGGGAGTTATCGTTGTTTCACAACTAAACACACAAGTCCACACGACTTATTCCCCTTAATACCATATAATAATTTAGATGTAAACGAATCGATTTCTATGTCCGGTTCTCTTGGAAATCGCTGATTGATATATTTGTTCTGCAACATATCGTACCGAGGCTCTACAAATATCAAAATACTTTCCAGCTTCATTCATTTATTGAAATACTCTTTTTTCGTTTTTTTTCTGTATTAAATGATTTTATAGGTTTCGCATTTTTCGAGTGTTTTCCAGTCTCTCCTCGTTTGGTGTTTTCACTCTGAGTAATAGACTGTAGATTCGATAAAGAATTGTTCTTAGGATTAGATTCGATATGATCAACTACAAAACCATCTTTGATCAATCCATTGTAACATTCATATATTATACGGTGGTTCAGATATCTTTTCCCTCCAGCACTAAACATAAGATATCCAAGACCATTATCATATCCTAATGGTTTCTTCAGTCTGCGGTGTCTGACAATACCATCACAAGATGCTTCATAATTGGTAATCACAGGATGTGGTTGAAATTCTTGGTTTATTTATGTACTAAATACTATTTGTCTAATTAATTATTTAGTTTAATTATTACTTGAGAATCTATCAATGTATTCTTGAGTTGTTCTTATGATTTTGTCTTTGACAGAGTCATTGATAGAATCTTTCATGGAGTCCTTGACTCGTTTATCATAATAGCACTTTAGCTCTCTGTATCGCTTACCACCGCAATGCAGACATAACTGCGACTTACCACGCACACCTACTCCACACCGTATGCAAGGTTAGGGCCCTAAGCTTCAACGACGTACACTTTGTAAATGATATCCACATAATTCATTTCTGCATGATTTGTTACAAGCGGTTACTGATCCTATTATAAGCCATTTGCAATGATTCACATATAATAAATTTATTATTTAAATACTTGTTTTAATTACAATATGGAGGAGTTCGAGAGATTATCGAAAATTACGCCTTGGAAAATGTTGAATTCAATCTCGAAGAGTCTCCACTGATGTACCAAAGGGTCTAATAACTGATATAAGCATGATAAGTAGAATCTGTAACAGAATTGTTACCGAGAGGATGGTGGATTAAATGAACAACACAAACACAATATGTGAAAGAAAATATAAATTTATGAAATAAATTATTAATGAAAAATAATGATGTATCAAGACAATAACTCATGCGTTCAACCCACAATTACACTCACAACCATTCACAATACATGAATAAATGAAACATTAATACAAAATAAAACACAGATACAAAGGAATCTCTTGGACTATACACAGATCCAAGGAATCTTTACAAAAGTTATATTAACGCAAGTGTAAATTACGAAAATAAACACAAGCATCAAACTATACTATCGCACGTATGGATTGAGACAACTAGCATGAACATATACATGTATTTAATCAAGTTGCTAACTTTTATTGAGATTCATGCAATCCCTTGAAATACTATTGTGATCTGAAGTAACTATGTAAATACAACAATGTATTCAATTGTACTACAATTGCAACACACACATGTGTCTCGACCCTGTATAACCGTACGATTCGCCAACAGTTGAATCGCCGCCCAGTTTCTCCGAAAACCTAGGGTTGACTGAATACTTTTATCGGTCACTTGCCCTTCACGGATCCACCACAGTTATACGTACAGACAGCATACAGCACCTACTAGAACCATCGTTCTCAAATACCTAGATGCCACCCCGGATGTTTACAACTCTAGACAGCTCCGACATCCGGACTTCTAGATTTCCGGATATTTACACGTCACGACAGATGTAGACGGACAGACAATCCGACAAACAGAGATGCTCCGCTACAATATCAGCTACAATTTCAGCTACGATATCAGATGTTATCAGAGATGTTATCAGAGATGTTCCGCAACAAATCATCTACAATTTCAGCTACGATCTCAAAGACGTTATCAGAGATGTTATCAGAGATGTTCCGCAACAAATCATCTACAATTTCAGCTACGATCTCAAAGACGTTATCAGAGATGTTATCAGAGATGTTCCGCAACAAATCATCTACAATTTCAGCTACGATCTCAAAGACGTTATCAGAGATGTTATCAGAGATGTTCCGCAACAAATCATCTACAATTTCAGCTACGATCTCAAAGACGTTATCAGAGATGTTATCAGCCGACGTTATCAGCTACAATAAAGAAACCAGACTAGTAATAGTTGTCTCAAAAAATAATCTAAACCTTAGATTACGCTATTGCATTTAAAGTCTAATAGTGACTAGTAATTCCAAATATTCCACGTTTAAAATCTGCATTGTAATAAAGGCATCATTATATGAAATGATAAACTGAATAAAATTCACAATAAAACGAAATATAAAATTAACACTCACCCCTTTGGCTGGAGATTGAATGACGAGCTATCTTTCCTGTGATAAGATATTTTTGGTCCCGTAATATTTATCAGTAATATTCTGCCTTATATACCCTCAAATAGGTGAGCAGAATTCACGGCAACATTACCGTGCACCCCGTGATTCTAATGTTCTGGACTTCATGTAATTCGAAGTCAGGCACATGCAAATCGTTACACGCCGCTTACCTTGGAGAAAACCACTTATTCACCCCAGGTAACGCATGTACGACGAAACAAAAAAAAAAAAATGGTGAAATTAGTTTGTAATTCAATTAGAAAATAAATTAAATTTTCGCCTAATTCTGTGACAGAATCCGTGATGCATTTAATGAATTCAAGCGCAATGGAGCATCTTACTGTTGGTCAACATTTCGAATTGATGGTAGTGTTGATGCTACCATGAACGACCAAAGAGCAGCAGTGATAATCTCACATCTTGATAAGAAAAAGTATTTTTTTTAGAGTGAAATTCATTATCCGCAGAAACGGTGAATTGGATTATAGGTGACAAATTTGAACCCATCCAGAAAAGTAAGAGAACTGTCACTGTGAGTCAGGATTCCAAGCCAGGAATTCTGGGATTGACAAACCGTATTACGAGAGATCCTATCCTGTAACCGCGGTTGAATAATGGGATCTATCCGATAAATGATAAACCGAGTATTGAAAATTAAAACCAATGAATTTGTCACCGTTGACTTCGTCAAGAATAAATTGTGTAGCAGAACGAATAATAGAGCATTTTGCAAATGCGTTGCGTGGAAACAAATTGACGGATATAAGACACAAAAAATAAAATAAATGAATGGGTATTAACAGTTAGGGAGAACGGCGCAACAATTCAAGAAACATCATTTAGATTCCCAATAACCGTAATGACGATAACAGGATAGGTATTACACGAATCGAAATATAAATCAAAAGGAGCTCCAATCAAAATTAATGACCATAATGAACACGCGTCGACACCTGCGGTAACAATATTTCCGCTGGATAGAACCATAAAATATCTACCCGCAGAGAATTCTGGGGGAAATTTATTTGATTTTTTTACGAGTTAATTAAAAACGATCCTGTGTCAGTGTGGCTACTTCACAGTTTTGAAGAGGAAGAGGGTAAATTCGATCAATTTGTAAGACCCAATGGCGAATTATACCGTACTGAAGCCCTCCACAACGAGATGAAAAAAAAAAAACTAGCTAGTGGTTTTTTCAACGGAACACGACGAACAATTACTAACAAACTGTTTTACAATTCCGTCAGTTGCAGCTCATTTTACGAGAAAGAGAAATCTGTGGAAACCAACACGCGCAGAATTTCTCTAAGATATTGAATCAAGCTGCGTTGATTATGGCCATGGTGGATTATGGAATACAAAATACGACCCCAAAAGTATTATTTCGGTTGATATGATTACGTGTTATCCAAGGAGTTTTCTCGAGTACGGAGAGTGTTCTGAGTATTTTAAACGATTTGGGAATCCCACACATGAGATGACCCGTGTTGCGATTAATGGACCACTGCCCGATTTTGATTTAACCGGATTCGCTCGTGTGGTATAATTTGAATTGGCTAAAGGACTTCATCCTTGTCATTATGCTTGGTTTGGTAGACACATCTCTGAAAAACACTGGATGCCAATAGTGTTATTACGGTATATGATTGATTCTAAAATGCTGATATCGCTGATTGTTAGTGAAGCAATTATATCATATCGGAAACAAACTGACGTCTGGTTACCACAACCCGATAGTCTACATAGTGTAATCACCGAAAACAAAAAACAATTCCCCGATCTCGACGAAGAACATATCGTGAAATGATCCAAAGAAATTTTTGAAGTAAGAAATAAACACGTAAAAGATTTCGGTAGAAGAATAATTGGCAAGTTCAGACAGGGTGGAAAATGCGACCACAAACGATATTCTTCGCGGTTGATTATAGATGATGCTGAATTCGATTTTATAATCGCAGATGTAACATCTAGGGGTATATACGTCGATCGTAACGACGCTTTCTTATCCGATGGTACCAAATTAGGTACAATTGTGACTTACACAGATGGAAAAAATCCTCAATATACGTACTTAAGGTCGTCTATGCTGGCTTATGCTTCTATCAATTTACTTTCGATGATGAATAGATTTCCTGACACCGCAGTTAGAGTCGCCACTGATTCATTTTATATAGACGTAAAACATAAAGAAGCAGTGGCTGAATTCACTAATTCAGACGAGAGTAGGGGATCATCGAGAATTAAAAAGGAAATACTGCGTGATTATTCTAAATCAGCAGATGTTACAATTTAAAACAATTACTTGAAAAATAATCAAATATCAGAACTATCTAATGCACCGTCGTGTTCCGATCCAATATGTAGATATAAAACCAGTTATTTAAACGGCTGTGGTGGGTCAGGGAAGACGACTCGTGCGATTGAATTATTTCGAGGGAAATCAAACATGATTGTGCTAACACCAACACACAGACTTGCAAGAGAGATAAAATAGCGAGGAATTAATGCTTGCACTTATCATAGTTTCTTTCGATGGAAATGTGACGAATGGACTCCTGATCGAATGGGCGAAAAATATATTCCTGAAATCATTATTTGGGTCGAGATATGCAGAATGTCGTTAGATGTATTACAAAGGTTTCTCGATTGGTTATTACTAGCGAATACAAAAGTGATAATGTGTGGCGATCATGGTCAACCACCACCATTTGTCGGCTGTCTCCACATAATTGGCTAAAGAATTTTGTAGACTATGATGAAGAAACTAGTACTGATCATAGATCACTTGATAATGAATTACTCGAGTTCAAGAAACTAATCAGATTACAAACGGATAGAATCCAGTGTAAAATAGCATGTGAAATAATTTTGGAAACCACATTAAATGATTTCTGGGAAGCGTTGAGACCAATCGATTTGGCAGTGGCAAGTAGAAAGATAGTCAGAGACACACTTCAGATGAAGTTATTTAACACGCATAAAGAAAAATTTGCAACACTTCCAGTGCCATTGTGTTATAGACCCAAGGATACACGAAGACAAAATATCGAAGCTGATATTCCAGGCCTGACAGAGAAGCAGATTTTAGTGTTAAATGATATTGTGTTGGTTGATATAAGTGTTGTCGAAGATGCATTGAGTGCTGATAAGTCCCCATGGAAGCTAGGATACGCAGCGACGATACATTCTTAGCAGGGGTTGACTACATCAGATACAATTGTTTGGATCATAGATAATCTCATCGAGTTGTCGAATTTAGTTTACCTTGCAGTGTCCAGAGTACGAAGAATAAAACAAATTCGAAGAGTTGTTTTAGACTATAATGACACTACAATAAGTGATATTGTCAGCGATGATATAATCAGAAAAGTACTCTCTGGTTATAAACAACAAGACAAAAAAAAAAAATAACAGAAAATTTGACATTGATGACGAGTTTATAATCACACTGAAATAACAACAGAATAATCACTGTGCGAGTTGCAATTGTATAATGAGTTGGTTTTAGTCGGATAAGGATCCTCGCCAATTTACCGTAGACAGAAAGAATAACAGTGGTGGTCATACCAGAGATAATGTGATGCTGACTTGTCTTGAGTGCAACAGACGCAGAGGTGCTAGTTAAGACCACGCGGCGGTAATTGAGTATCCTCGGGTATCACTTGTAGTTGTTCACGAGTATATCCCCGCTGAGGAGCAGTTGAATCCATCCTATAGACTGGCGGTCTACCCGTAAATCTCATTATGCTAGATATTTTATGTACAGTGACACTCCAAATAGGGTCAGTCGCTCTTTTTTTTTTTGCCACCTTCGAGCTCTCCTGGTTCATATAAATCTCTACCAGTGACATTGCCGAGTGTTGGTTGTTTTGAAAAATTATTTTGCGGTTTTACAGGTATATACTTTTTTAATCGCGTTGTTAGGTTTCATATTAATTGTTCGAGTAATCTCATTATTCAGCGTGGTAATTACACCTGGTAATCTCTTGACCCATTCACGAGATCGTTTATCCTGAAAAAATTCCTTCGCGTATTGATATCCAAATAACCGCTCAGCAAGTGTCCGATTAAATCGTTCAACAATTGCCTGATCGCGATGTAATGCAGTATGTCCTCGTCTGATGGTGAAATTATGATTCTTCATTGTTGATAACACTGTACCCTGAAATTCCCTGCCAGGATCAACTCGTAATAGATTTGGCCAATGCAGAGGACCCCTACGATAAATATTTTCAAACGCAGAAGCCACCTCAGTTGATGATTTTGTCTTTAGAGGTTCTGCTTGTTTGTATCTACTCGCAACATCAACTACGGTTAACGCGTATTTGTAAACACCATCATGCGGCAGAAATAATATATCAGCTTGATGAACCTCATGAGGGACCTTGACATCAAAATGTGAGAAGTTAATTTGTTTAGGCGGTGGTAGATAAATTTGCCATATCGCAGTGGTATTTTTCACCTTTGCGGCGCTAGCGAGTTTACCGATTGCTGATTTACCCCTCCAGTATCCTCCTGTAGAATAATAAATAGATCCTATGATGTTATTAATTACCAGCACCAAACATCAATTTACTTTTCATCGCCGATTTTATCAACCATGAAGCCAAATTTTCTTTGAAGAATTTATCAGTGATATAATTCAACGCATGAATCAATTTTACATCTGCGATATGTCTGTGTTCTAGATTACTGATTTTATAAGCAACATCATGAGCATGACACGCTTTATCAATGGCGTTTATTGGGTTTTCACCGGGTCGGGGTTTGTTTTGATCATCGAGTCTGATATCGAGTCTGGTCCCGGGTCCACAATAACTATATCCTGGAAGGTGTTTTCTCCTGGATATTTTGCCCATGGTGTTCCTGGGAGTTTTACTAACTTGGCTGAAATATCACCTCTTCGTTTTTTTTTAAAAAAAACATCTCCAGATTTTATAGAAACAAATCTAAATTTTTTTGTACCACATTGTACAGACTTACCAGCAAGTGCTGATCTGTTATTTTTAGTTGTAATCGTTGTCAAGTCGTTTGTGCTAGTACGCTTCTTATATTTCACACAATATAGATCCATAATTTATTTATAATAACATGAATGTAATTGATTTTTTGGCGACAAAAACATGAGAACCAGTTAAGCATCATGCAGCGCTACCAAATTCTATTCGCATAATTATAATCGGACCATCTGGAAGTGGCAAGACACAACTGCTACTTAATTTGATAACGAGATGGATGAAATGGGACAAGTTGTATTTAGTAGCCCCGAGTGTAGACGATCAGCGATGTTACGAGGTGTTAAAGGATTTTAACGAGAAAACAAAATCGGAAATCGATGAGGATATTATCGAGTTTATAACCGATATCGAGGAAGCACCGATCATTGATGTTATTAATGGAAGTATTAGCAATTTAGTCGTATATGTTGATGTCATGTTAAACAATCAAAAGAATCCTGCTAGGATATTTTCCAGAGGTAGGCATAAAAATACCGATGTGATATATGTCACTCAACGATACACTCAAATACCAAAAGTGATCAGAGATAACTGCAATATTCTTGCTGTATTCAATGGAGTTGACACACATACGCTACGAAATATTCACCAGACTTGGTGCAGTGGAGATATGGATTATAATCTCTTTAGAAATTTCTTTAGTCACGCTCAGTCAATCCCACATGGATTTGTAACGATAAATTTGCATGATCCTAGATCAAGATATCGTATCGGACTTGATCAAATATTCGGTTGAAATCGTAAAAAAGATTTTTTACCCCCATAGCAGCAGAGAGGGGCGCGACAACGACTTTGCATCTCCAAAACAAACATTTTTTTCGATTTGGAGGAAGGCTTTGTTTGCCAAATAGACGCTTCTATAAAGTTGTCCGTTTCCCCCTTCTCTGCTGCTCAATATGATACTGTTTGTTTACTGTTTATAGTTATTTCCCCTTATCGGATTCCTCGCGTTTGAAACGACAAATAGTATGCCACAACATACCCAAATCGATTCGTGCATATGGGTCTTATCATGTCAACATAATCTCTCATCAAGGAAGAAGTCGTGTTCTATATATCAAACTTCGCCAACCAAAGTTATAAATGTACAGAAAGTTTTGATTTTAGTGAAAAATTCTCGTTTCCGATTTTGCATACCTGAAATATACAACGTGAACCTGGCAACCAACCAAACTATATACACATGTGACCTGATGAAAGTGTCAGTATGCTTAAATTTGAGTCCAGATTTCAATAGGACAGAGGGTCAAGTTAGAAAGTCATAAAATTTGTGGACCTATTCTAACAACACATGAGGACCTATAACCTATCATGCAAAGGCTAATTTTAAAAGTTACATTTAGGGTCTAGTTGGGGAAACCACCTGGAGGTGAGGCTTGGGTGATGTCACTACTTTTCCATTGTTCCCCAACAAAGGCAGACTCTTCAGTGACTAATTGCGTATTCTTGTACTAGGAATCTTGTTAAATGAGTTGATGAGTGTGGAACGTTTACAGTTACATTTCAAGAATGAGTGACTCGATTGATCAGTTTGAACTGATCAAGAGCATTGGTAAAGGCAGCTATGGTGAAGTCACACTTGCTCGACACAAAAGAGATAGAAAACAGGTAAAGTACCTTTAAAACAAAGGGAGACTTGTTATGAATTTCTCAAAAGTGTTTGAAAATATGGAAAGTATTTTTAGGAGACACTTCTGATATTGTGTTTTCCTTCAAGGGATATATTATGTATCTGTTGATGGATTTTTGTGTGTATGTGTGTGTGTGTGTGTGTGTGAGAGAGAGAGAGAGAGAGAGAGAGAGAGAGAGAGAGAGAGAGAGAGAGAGAGAGAGAGAGAGATCCCAATATATAGTCTTATTTTGGTTAAACCATCTTCATTATCAGGCAATTTTAAGACAACTGTGTCCTTTGTTAAAAACAAACTCAAATCACCCAGTACTGAGATTTTTTTTTCTTCTTTTGATTTATAATAGAATTGTTAAACTGTCAAGCTGATTTTTTTCCCTCTTCATTCTTTAAA
The DNA here is from genome assembly GCA_029339505.1 of Unio delphinus. NCBI lineage: Eukaryota > Metazoa > Mollusca > Bivalvia > Unionida > Unionidae > Unio > Unio delphinus. Next base: position 768,088 of record JAQISU010000055.1, on the reverse strand, counting down.
TATTATTCTACACCTATGAAACAGCACGGCGTGGTTCTTACAATCAGTGTTCTCACTGTAACACTTTCCAGAGATTTAAATACATGCAGTTTCCAGTCTCTTGACAAAATGTTAATAAAATCTGACTGGATAAACTTTTCTAATTACATCTCAAACATTTTGTGATACCTTTCTCTTTTTTAAAATGGAACATTCACTTGGATTGCAAAGTTTTTCTTTTGAACCTGTGGTAATCATAATAAGCAATATATCTATATATATCTATATATATGATATCTATATATCTGCATGATTTGGTAAATATTGAAATATAACTTATTCATGCCGACATAAACAGTCCTGGATTCTACTTTAAATAATACATGATCCCGATGAGAAATCAAATATCTGGAGTAACTTTTGAGTTAGAAATTTCAACTCTGTTCAAAATACAAAACTGTGGAGTGGAAATTTCATGTTCATGTGTCATACAAATTACATGAATCAGCTGTGCTTAGTTAGGTTTTCTTGTTACCATTGAGAAATCAGTAGAAATTGAGTGACATGAAGGCATCACCATGCATACAAGCAGCACTGGTTTCCTTAATTCATTTATTTAAATTCTATGCCCATTTTTCTATTTTAACCAGGCTGACCATCACCTCAGATGTGATATTCGCATTTGATTAGAATACTTCTGAGGTGTGAATTCTCCTACTGTCCAATAGTTTATTAATTTTCTTGTACCATGCAATGGCATACATTTGTTTTCCGAAAAGTTTGCCTTAATTAGCCATCTATTTCTGTGATCTTAATTCAGGTGTTTGACATCATGTATTCGTAAGGTAACCAGTCAGAATTTTTTTAAGGCCAATACAAATTTTGGTCTAATAAAGGTTTTCAGAATTAGAGCCCTATGTGATAATTGTATTTGTGTGTGTCTTTTATTGTTGAGGGTTTTTATGTTATGTATGCTATATAATACTGTATGTAAGTGATAGATGTAAATGCTCTTTGTAAGTGTTATGTTGTATGCATGGTATGTGTGATATATATATATATATATATATATATATATATATATATATATATAGTGTGGATGAGAAGTATTTTTGGTTCTGAGTTTCTTCATTGGGGATGCCAATTCTTTTCTGTTTGGTTTATTTTATTTTATTTGGAGTGACATTCTCTTTTCAGCAATTCTTTTTTTTCCATAGCGTCTTCACAAATCTTTGTCCTTGTGGTCTTTCAATCTTTTTGCATCTTTTCCTGCTTGGTTTTAGTATTTCATTTTTCACCAAGTGTGCTCATTTGTTGTTGCTGTTTCTCATTCTTCTTCTGTTCCAGATCTTTAAAAAATGCAGACTCAGTCCAGATCAAGTGCCTTTATTATAAATGGTACTCCACTTGCCCATCTCTCTATTGAACAAAAGAATAAATCTTTGTTGGATTCAATTAATATAAACCATCAGAGACACAGTTGATATCATTGAGTGACCATGTAGATAGAGGAAAAGATGTACAATTACCAATCGAGAGTTTTGGTTGGATATTTTGTGACACATCAACATAGGAAAGTTATTTAGTATCAAAATAATTGGAGTAAAGTGCCTTGCCAAGGGACACAGCATGGTAGCTGACCTGATGGTAATATTCCATTGTCCACTCTTTTGGTTGCAGCATGCTGACCATGGTCATCATTTGTTGCCTGTCTTGACATGCAGATGAATGGCAATTCTATATCCCTATCCCTAGTCCACTGATGATACATGTACATTGGGATGACTACTAATTACCAATGTTGGACCACTTATCCTTGAATATAATCTCAGTTTTTTAATGGTCATTTGTGAATGATTGGAGTATTTTATGTTTTAGAAAGTGTATATTTTTATGTAGCTAAGGGTTCAGGTTGGTTGATTAACTCGCTTCATGCAAGGGAATTTGCATAGAAACTTAGAGAGGATGAGAAAAGGTACCCTGTCATGAATTGTCCATAAAATAATAACTTAATGAGTACTAAAAATTTATTAAATTTGTTCAGATTGAAGATCATAAACTCCTCTTACAAAATACGGAAAGAAACATATCTATTGATAAGTGAATTCTCCTTATGTTAGAGATGGTGATTGAGATCACATTAGTTTCCCCCAGCAGAAGGTCCATTTAGCTTAATTCTAACAGGTTATAATCACACAAAAAAAATCCAGGGTCTTACATACATTTCATAGATTTAATCCTTTGCTGCTATTGGTGTTATTAATGTATTATAAATATTTTTTCCATTATTGAGTAAGAGACAGTCAATTCCATGTCAGTTTTGCAGTCTGTCTGTTCATAGTTCTACTATACATCTTTGTACAAAGGCATTGCATTATGTTATAATGTAATGATCACATCATTTGGAGCATTGATTTTGCAAACATTATCTTAAATGTATACATGTGCTTTAACCTCTTCATCATCCAGTCATGGTTAATGCATGCACATAGAGTAGAGATTCTAGTTTATCAATATAAGAGGAATGAAATGGAAGGAATTAAAGCTATAGGAATGTTCTGAAACATTTCTTGGAATAGTTATCAAAGCTATTGGAATGTTCTGAAACATTTTTTGGAATAGTTATCAAAGCTATTGGAATGTTCTGAAACATTTCTTGGAATAGTTATCAAAGCTATTGGAATGTTCTAAAACTGTTCTTGTAAATAGTTCCATTGATATGGTAGCCAGATCATATTAAATCATCAGATCATATTAGCTCATATGAGCAAATAGCAAAAATTAAAACAAATTCTATGGTAAGTAAATTAATTTTTAACCAAGTGGAAAATTAACTTAAAATTCATTGAGTAGGAATGTTTCATATTTCAACCAATTATCTACAGGCTTTTGATTTTTTTGGCACTAAACTTTTCTCATTACATATCAGTACTGTATTTTTCAGTATGTACTGAAGAAAATAAATCTGAAGAAAGCCTCAAGCCGTGAGCGGAAATCCGCTGAGCAGGAGGCCAAGCTTCTGTCAAAATTAAAGCACCCAAATATAGTGTCATACAAAGACTCCTTTGAAAAAGATGGCTTCCTATACATTGCAATGCAATACTGTGATGGAGGAGATTTGTATAATCGGCTCAAAGAACAACATGGAGTTCTTCTGGAGGAAAGGCAGCTGGTGGAATGGTTTGTTCAGATAGCTATGGCACTTCAGGTATGTTTATATGTTGTTGCTACTATTGTATCTATGTAACCATATACAGTTTAGCAGAGTTCTCAATAGATACCTTCACTTTGGTTTTCATATACAGTTTAGCAGGGTTCTCAATAGATACCTTCACTTTGGTTTTCATATACAGTTTAGCAGGGTTCTCAATAGATACCTTCACTTTGGTTTTCATATACAGTTTAGCAGGGTTCTCAATAGATACCTTCACTTTGGTTTTCATATACAGTTTAGCAGGGTTCTCAATAGATACCTTCACTTTGGTTTTCATATAGTTTAGCAGGGTTCTCAATAGATACCTTCACTTTGGTTTTTATATACAGTTTAGCAGGGTTCTCAATAGATACCTTCACTTTGGTTTTTATATACAGTTTAGCAGGGTTCTCAATAGATACCTTCACTTTGGTTTTCATATACAGTATAGCAGGGTTCTCACTAGATACCTTCACTTTGGTTTTCATATACAGTTTAGCAGGGTTCAAAATAGATACCTTCACTTTGGTTTTCATATACAGTTTAGCAGGGTTCTCAATAGATACCTTCACTTTGGTTTTCATATACAGTTTAGCAGGGTTCTCAATAGATACCTTCACTTTGGTTTTCATATACAGTTTAGCAGGGTTCTCAATAGATACCTTCACTTTGGTTTTCATATACAGTTTAGCAGGGTTCTCAATAGATACCTTCACTTTGGTTTTCATATACAGTTTAGCAGGGTTCTCAATAGATACCTTCACTTTGGTTTTCATATACAGTTTAGCAGGGTTCTCAATAGATACCTTCACTTTGGTTTTTATATACAGTTTAGTAGAGTTCTCAATAGATACCTTCACTTTGGTTTTCATATACAGTTTAGCAGGGTTCTCAATAGATACCTTCACTTTGGTTTTCATATACAGTTTAGCAGAGTTCTCAATAGATACCTTCACTTTGGTTTTCATATACAGTTTAGCAGGGTTCTCAATAGATACCTTCACTTTGGTTTTCATATACAGTTTAGCAGGGTTCTCAATAGATACCTTCACTTTGGTTTTCATATACAGTTTAGCAGGGTTCACAATAGATACCTTCACTTTGGTTTTCATATACAGTTTAGCAGGGTTCTCAATAGATACCTTCACTTTGGTTTTCATATACAGTTTAGCAGGGTTCTCAATAGATACGTTCACTTTGGTTTTCATATACAGTTTAGCAGGGTTCTCAATAGATACCTTCACTTTGGTTTTTATATACAGTTTAGTAGAGTTCTCAATAGATACCTTCACTTTGGTTTTCATATACAGTTTAGCAGGGTTCTCAATAGATACCTTCACTTTGGTTTTCATATACAGTTTAGCAGGGTTCTCAATAGATACCTTCACTTTGGTTTTCATATACAGTTTAGCAGGGTTCTCAATAGATACCTTCACTTTGGTTTTCATATACAGTTTAGCAGGGTTCTCAATAGATACCTTCACTTTGGTTTTCATATACAGTTTAGCAGGGTTCTCAATAGATACCTTCACTTTGGTTTTCATATAGTTTAGCAGGGTTCTCAATAGATACCTTCACTTTGCTTTTTATATACAGTTTAGCAGGGTTCTCAATTGATACCTTCACTTTGGTTTTTATATACAGTTTAGCAGGGTTCTCAATAGATACCTTCACTTTGGTTTTCATATACAGTATAGCAGGGTTCTCACTAGATACCTTCACTTTGGTTTTCATATACAGTATAGCAGAGTTCTCAATAGATACCTTCACTTTGGTTTTCATATACAGTTTCGCAGAGTTCTCAATAGATACCTTCACTTTGGTTTTCATATACAGTTTAGCAGGGTTCTCAATAGATACCTTCACTTTGGTTTTCATATACAGTTTAGCAGGGTTCTCAATAGATACCTTCACTTTGGTTTTCATATACAGTTTAGCAGGGTTCTCAATAGATACCTTCACTTTGGTTTTCATATACAGTTTAGCAGGGTTCTCAATAGATACCTTCACTTTGGTTTTTATATACAGTTTAGTAGAGTTCTCAATAGATACCTTCACTTTGGTTTTCATATACAGTTTAGCAGGGTTCTCAATAGATACCTTCACTTTGGTTTTCATATACAGTTTAGCAGGGTTCTCAATAGATACCTTCACTTTGGTTTTCATATACAGTTTAGCAGGGTTCTCAATAGATACCTTCACTTTGGTTTTCATATACAGTTTAGCAGGGTTCTCAATAGATACCTTCTCTCGGGATTTCATATACAGTTTAGCAGGGTTCTCAATAGATACCTTCTCTCGGGTTTTCATATACAGTTTAGCAGGGTTCTCAATAGATACCTTCTCTCGGGTTTTCATATACAATTTAGCAGGGTTCTCAATAGATACCTTCACTTTGGTTTTCATATACAGTTTAGCAGGGTTCTCAATAGATACCTTCACTTTGGTTTTCATATACAGTTTAGCAGGGTTCTCAATAGATACCTTCACTTTGGTTTTCATATACAGTTTAGCAGGGTTCTCAATAGATACCTTCACTTTGGTTTTCATAAACAGTTTAGCAGGGTTCTCAATAGATACCTTCACTTTGGTTTTCATATACAGTTTAGCAGGGTTCTCAATAGATACCTTCACTTTGGTTTTCATATACAGTTTAGCAGGGTTCTCAATAGATACCTTCACTTTGGTTTTCATATACAGTTTAGCAGAGTTCTCAATAGATACCTTCACTTTGGTTTTCATATACAGTTTAGCAGGGTTCTCAATAGATACCTTCACTTTGGTTTTCATATACAGTTTAGCAGGGTTCTCAATAGATACCTTCTCTTGGGTTTTCATATACAGTTTAGCAGGGTTCTCAATAGATACCTTCTCTCGGGTTTTCATATACAGTTTAGCAGGGTTCTCAATAGATACCTTCACTTTGGTTTTCATATACAGTTTAGCAGGGTTCTCAATAGATACCTTCTCTCAGGTTTTCATATACAGTTTAGCAGGGTTCTCAATAGATACCTTCACTTTGGTTTTCATATACAGTTTATCAGAGTTCTCAATAGATACTTTCTCTCGGGTTTTCATATACAGTTTAGCAGGGTTCTCAATAGATACCTTCACTTTGGTTTTCATATACAGTTTAGCAGGGTTCTCAATAGATACCTTCACTTTGGTTTTCATATACAGTTTAGCAGAGTTCTCAATAGATACCTTCACTTTGGTTTTCATATACAGTTTAGCAGGGTTCTCAATAGATACCTTCACTTTGGTTTTCATATACAGTTTAGCAGGGTTCTCAATAGATACCTTCACTTTAGTTTTCATATACAATTTAGCAGAGTTCTCAATAGATACTTTCTCTCGGGTTTTCATATACAGTTTAGCAGGGTTCTCAATAGATACCTTCACTTTGGTTTTCATATACAGTTTAGCAGGGTTCTCAATAGATACCTTCACTTTGGTTTTCTTATACAGTTTAGCAGGGTTCTCAATAGATACCTTCACTTTGGTTTTCATATACAGTTTAGCAGGGTTCTCAATAGATACCTTCACTTTGGTTTTCATATATAGTTTAGCAGAGTTCTCAATAGATACCTTCTCTCGGGTTTTCATATACAGTTTAGCAGGGTTCTCAATAGATACGTTCACTTTGGTTTTCATATACAGTTTAGCAGGGTTCTCACTAGATACCTTCACTTTGGTTTTCATATACAGTTTAGCAGGGTTCTCAATAGATACCTTCACTTTGGTTTTCATATACAGTTTAGCAGGGTTCTCAATAGATACGTTCACTTTGGTTTTCATATACAGTTTAGCAGGGTTCTCAATAGATACCTTCACTTTGGTTTTCATATACAGTTTAGCAGGGTTCTCAATTGATCCCTTCTCTTGGGTTTTCATATACAGTTTAGCAGGGTTCTCAATAGATACCTTCACTCAGGTTTTCATGCTTGGAATTTAAATGTGACCCATTTCTGACACATTCAGCCTGTGTTTTTTGTTTCATGTTGCCTTGGGCCTGAGCATCTTTCTTAATTACCCATCATTCAGCTCGGGCATAATTTATTGCTAAGCATGTGCTTTCCACAACAAATTAACTGTGTTACTGGTTGAAATTTGCTACTGTTTGACCTTATCGGCCCAAAATTTTGTACCTTTATAGAATATATAAACTGGTTGGAGCTAACAGGTTGCTAGTATCACACGTAGATGTACATAATTATATTATTGCTAGATAGTTTTGAGATTAGCTTTCTTTTACATTTATGATAGAACAAGAGAAATGAATGATACTTGACTGGATTAGCTTTTGATCAAACATCAGCATTTGTTTGATTGCCAATAAAATTATAATCATTTAGACAAAAGTGGAAAATATTTCTGCTCACAAAGTCACTTGTCAGAGGTAAGTGGACAAGCTTTAATTGTTTCATTGGTAATGGTGACTTGTTTTTAAATTCCATTGTATTTTCAAATTCTTGAATTATATCTGAACACGTCTGTAAACTCAGTAAACAAATTGATACCACAGATTGATCTTAAAAGCAGGAATGAATTATTTATTCACCATGTCTTCATTTTATACACAAACACACATTTCTTCTTGACATAGCTGTACAGGTTTGTTTCTAGAACATTCTAAGCTCATAAACAACATATTCATAACCTACAAACATTGACAAAATTTGATCATGTTAAGAGCCTGTTTACAAATGACCATTATCTTAAAGAACAATCTACAGTCATCAACAAACGTTATGCACACAATACAGATATCTTATACCAAATTTTAAATCATAATAACACAGCTAATCCATTATGTATAGAGAAAATAAAACCTTTGGCGTTTTTTTCTGAATAAATTTATTCCTTTTCTTGATGAACTCCATATTTACCCAATATTTGTTATTGCAACTTATCACAGATACATAAGCATCAGTACAAAAATATATATATATATATATATATATATATATATATATATATATATATGTGTGTGTGTGTGTGTGTGTGTGTTTAGTGATAGATATAAATCTTTATTGCATGCAAAAAATATATTTTAAAATATTTGGAAACGAAGACATGTAATGTTTCAGCAACAATTAGGAATAAAGAAAAAGGTGCATATACAGTCATAATTTTTTCCTTTTGAGTTTTGACTTTTCATATTGGCAATCCTACATGGATATCTTACAAAAGAACACCTATCTCCACTTTTTTTTTTAAGTACAAGGGGTGGTCAGTCAGGACAAGTTACACATACACACACACACACACACACACACACACACACACACACACACACAGCTTTAATTACTCACTTTCTGCATATTTAAATACATGCTTTATATTAAATTCAATTTCAGTACATGCATGAGAGGAATATTCTTCACAGAGATTTGAAAACACAAAATATATTCCTGACAAAGAGCAAGATTATTAAAGTTGGAGATTTAGGAATTGCCAGGTCTGTAAACACCAAGCGAGTGTTAGTCTTTTGATAGAGGAATAAAATGGCTTAAGTGGAACTCATTTGTAACAATAAGCAGTGTACATTTTTGCCGATCCTTTTCAATTGCTATCTTGTCATCTTTGAAGTTGCCTGTAAAAAAATGTAGATTTGAAATGTTAATTTAATTATATGTATATTGTGCTGCTAGATTTGTAAAAAAATGTAGATTTGAAATGTTAATTTAATTATATGTATATTGTGCTACTAGATTTTAAATGTTAATTTAATTATATGTATATTGTGCTGCTAGATTTGTAAAAAAATGTAGATTTGAAATGTTAATTTAATTGTGCTGCTAGATTTGTATAAAAAATTACAACTACTGTAGATCTCAATGGAGGTTATCACAACTTCCCTGACAGTTTAAAAAACATTTGGATAATTATTTATTGGTACTTAATTCATTTATGATAGATATGAACTTTGGGAAAGATTGTTCCATCTGTGCAGTTATAGATTTTGTGAAGTCTTGTTTTTGTTTTTTCATTTCAGAGTATGTTTTTGTTTTTTCATTTCAGAGTATGTTTTTGTTTTCTCATTTCAGAGTATTAGAAAGTTCTACAGACATGGCAACAACTTTAATAGGCACCCCATATTATATGAGTCCAGAATTGTTTTCAAACAAGCCGTATAACCATAAGGTGAGACGGATTGGTCTATAATCACCCACATGTACATGTCAGGGATGAGTATGAGACAGAATACACTCTGATTATTGCAAGGAGACTTTTAATGTTAAGTTTTATAGATTTTATTTTGAGCCATTGTTATTATGTGTTCAGTTCATATATCTTTGATTATTTCTACTTGACTGTTAACTTATAATTTGTCATCACATCTTAACTGTTACCTTATTATTGGTGATCATTGCCTAGAGAAAAATAAATGGAATCTTTTTTGTAAACAAAGAAAAGAATGTTTTTACCCTTCTATATTTTACATCATGCCTTTTGTGTTTTATTTTATGATGTATCAAGCTCCAGTATGACTGTAGTAATATACATTTTATAGTGTCAATTATGACAGCATTAGTTACATTTTATTGTGTCAATTATGACAGTCATTACATTTTATTGTGTCAGTTATGACAGCATTTGTATACATTTTATTGTGTCAATTATGACAGCATTAGTTTACATTTTATTGTGTCAATTATGCCAGCTTTATTGTACATTTTCTTGTGTATATTATGACAGTTGTAGTGTACATTTTGTTATATCAGTTTTGACAGTACTAGTGTACATTTTGTTATATCAGTTATGACAGTACTAGTGTACATTTTATTGTATCAGTTATGACAGTACTAGTGTACATTTTGTTATATCAGTTATGACAGTACTAGTGTACATTTTGTTTTATCAATTATGACAGTACTAGTGTACAATTTATTGTATCAGTTATGACAGTACTAGTGTACATTTTATTGTATCAGTTATGACAGTACTAGTACTAGTGTACATTTTATTGTTTCAGTTATGACAGTACTAGTGTACATTTTGTTGTATCAGTTATGACAGTAGAAAGGTACATTTTATTGTATCAGTTATGACAATAGAAAGGTACATTTTATTGTATCAGATTCAAAGCATTAAATTTACATGTCAGTTAACATGTTTACATTATAATATACAAATTGAGATTAATGACATGACCAAATTAATTTCCCTTTTTCATCATGTTTTTTTTGTTATTTTAAGCAATGTTTATTTTCCTAGATTTTTCACATTTGAAGTATAGCTTTATAGTGAATGAATAAGACAGTGTTGTGTATCATTGTCAGCTAATGTTGTTATATACTATTGTCATTAATAGATACTGATTGTGACTGATTCTGTGCTTTGATTGATACTTGTAATTGATTGAATGAAATGATTGACAAACTGTTTCATTGATTTCAGTCAGATGTATGGGCCCTTGGGTGTTGTGTATACGAGATGGCAACGTTAAAACATGCATTTAATGCTCGAGATATGAACTCACTAGTCTATAAAATTCTGAAAGGAAGAGTAAGTATATTATGTGTTCATATATATATATATATATATATATATATATATATATATATATATATATATATACACCAATTAAATGCTTTATCAGTGCTTTAAAGGTTTTGCAAATTGTCAGATATCTTTGTTCCTGTATCAATTCCCAAAGACATTGGAGGAAAACAGTCCATTTGCAGCTCCATAACTGGCAGTAAAATTAAATTTTCTCCAAATTTTGTGTCTAGATGAGTACAAGTCAGTTAAATTCTTAGATTTTTCTTGAACATAATCTTGGATAATTTTTCTGTAATATTTTATTTTTGATATATTTTTTGTATGTTTTAATAGTTTTAATATAAGCTATTTCAAGGAATCATCATATAGGTGTACCTTGGTAGCATTAAAAGCACAATGAAAATGTGTTTGGCTTTACCTGAGGTTAACCAGTTATGACATGCATGAGATTGTGGTATTTGTCCTTGCCATTGTACCAATATATTCCATATGGGACAACCAGTTTTGTTATTAGACTGGTAAATCCCCATTATCAGCTGTTTCTTCCATATGGGACAACCAGTTTTGTTATTAGACTGGTTAATCCCCTTTATCAGCTGTTTCTTCCATACGGGACAACCAGTTTTGTTATTAGACTGGTAAATCCCCTTTATTAGATGTTTCTTCCATATGGGACAACCAGTTTTGTTATTAGAATGGTTAATCCCCTTTATCAGCTGTTTCTTCCATATGGGACAACCAGTTTTGTTATTAGACTGGTTAATCCCCTTTATCAGCTGTTTCTTCCATATGGGACAACCAGTTTTGTTATTAGACTGGTTAATCCCCTTTATCAGCTGTTTCTTCCATATGGGACAACCAGTTTTGTTATTAGACTGGTTAATCCCCTTTATCAGCTGTTTCTTCCATATGGGACAACCAGTTTTGTTATTAGACTGGTTAATCCCCTTTATCAGCTGTTTCTTCCATATGGGACAACCAGTTTTGTTATTAGACTGGTTAATCCCCTTTATCAGCTGTTTCTTCCATATGGGAAAACCAGTTTTGTTATTAGACTGGTTAATCCCCTTTATCAGATGTTTCTTCCATATGGGGCAACCAGTTTTGTTATTAGACTGGTTAATCCCCTTTATCAGATGTTTCTTCCATATGGGGCAACCAGTTTTGTTATTAGACTGGTTAATCCCCTTTATCAGATGTTTCTTCCATATAGGACAACCAGTTTTGTTATTAGACTGGTTAATCCCCTTTATCAGCTGTTTCTTCCATACTGGACAACTGGTTTTTTTTATTAGACTGGTTAATCCCCTTTATCAGATGTTTCTTCCATATGGGACAACCAATTTTGTTATTAGACTGGTTAATCCCCTTTATCAGATGTTTCTTCCATATGGGACAACCAGTTTTGTTATTAGACTGGTTAATCCCCTTTATCAGCTTTTTCTTCCATATGGGACAACCAGTTTTGTTATTAGACTGGTTAATCCCCTTTATCAGATGTTTCTTCCATATGGGACAACCAGTTTTGTTATTAGACTGGTTAATCCCCTTTATCAGCTGTTTCTTCCATATGGGACAACCAGTTTTTTTTATTAGACTGGTTAATCCCCTTTATCAGCTGTTTCTTCCATATGGGACAACCAGTTTTGTTATTAGACTGGTTAATCCCGTTTATTAGCTGTTTCTTCCATATGGGACAACCAGTTTTTTTTTATTAGACTGGTTAATCCCCTTTATCAGCTGTTTCTTCCATATGGGACAACCAGTTTTGTTATTAGACTGGTTAATCCCCTTTATCAGCTGTTTCTTCCATATGGGACAACCAGTTTTGTTATTAGACTGGTTAATCCCCTTTATCAGCTGTTTCTTCCATATGGGACAACCAGTTTTTTTTATTAGACTGGTTAATCCCCTTTATCAGCTGTTTCTTCCATATGGGACAACCAGTTTTGTTATTAGACTGGTTAATCCCCTTTATCAGCTGTTTCTTCCATATGGGACAACCAGTTTTGTTATTAGACTGGTTAATCCCCTTTATCAGCTGTTTCTTCCATATGGGACAACCAGTTTTGTTATTAGACTGGTTAATCCCCTTTATCAGCTGTTTCTTCCATATGGGACAATCAGTTTTGTTCATAATGCATTAGCAATGATGATAACAACATGACTTTTAAACTTCATTTTTAAAAATTGTAAAATACATACGTTTGAGTTGGTAATGATTTTTAAAACTAAGTAAGTTATAAAATATTTGGATAAATCCAATGCTTTAAACACATTCTCAATTTTATGGACAGTCAGGGTGAACTTGTTATTAAGTTTTACTCAAGTCCAGATCTGACTCAGAAATATTGGGACAAATCAAGCTGCTGAATTTGTTAGTTTCAAGTAAGCTGAGTGGTCTAAAACACTCAACTTTACCTGTGGAAGCCATCAAGTTTGAGTCTCAGGTCTGCCAATGTTGGTACGTAAGAAAGTTTTCCAATAGCTTCTTGTGATTTAATGCTTTGTATTGAGATTTTGCCAGGTTCTTCCTCTGCCATTTATACAAGCCACCATGTATAAGGTATCTTGCACAGAGAAATGACATTAATTCCAAAGAAGCAATAAAAATTATAGTTTGATCTTGATTGGATTATTGATCATATACCAAGATACTATCAGTTGTTATTGGTTTCTCATACAATTGTTGCTATCAATCTTGTGTTGGCAGAGTCATGAACATGCTGCTTCATAGTCCACTTTATGCTTCACATAATTTTATGAAATTGATGCACTTTGGCATCGTTAAGAAGTCTTAATTGTTAGATAATAAAAAATATGCAGAATGGACCAGACTTAATGCCTATAAAGATTGAGATATGAATCAATGGTTTTAAAAAATATTTTGGTTTTCATTTCTCCCCACAATTTAATCAACCTTTTCACCTAAATATTAAGCCGGTTTAATTTTCCATCATATTTTTTTGGATATATTTATACTTTTAATCAGATATGCACCAATGATAAGATACATTTCATTTGATTCCTGGATTATTTATCAATATTGAAATTGCTCGAAAACAAAATAGATCTTAGGGATCCTTGCTTCCAGAATCTTTAGGATTTGGTCCTTCATTTCCAGTTTTCAAACTGGATAAAAAAGGACTTGGATATTTTTGTTGAAATGTGAGTTGTAACTTCCATTTTATAATTCTGTTTAGATGTCCTCTTCAGTGTAAACCTTGATGTGAGACAATTATATTTTTTTTCTTTATGTAAAATGCCAGTAATACTTCTGATATTTCCCCATGATGTAAAATGCCTGTAATAGTTGTGATATTTTCCCTAGATGTAAAATGCCTGTAATACTTCTGATATTTCCCCATGATGAAAAATGCCTGTAATATTTCTGATATTTACCCAGATGCCACAGATGCCAAAGCAGTATTCTGCAGACCTAATCCAGTTGATAAAATTGATGTTACATCAGGACCCTGTTAAACGACCGACAGTCAACAAAATACTAAGGGAGCCATACATTAAAAAAAATATAGCTATATTCCTAGAGGAAACCAGACAAAGGTAATGTTTACATATCCATACATTAAAAAAATATATAGCTATATTCCTAGAGGAAACGAGACAAAGCTAATGTTTACAAATCCATACATTAAAAAAATATAGCTATATTCCTAGAGGAAACCAGACAAAGCTAATGTTTACAAATCCATACATTAAAAAAATATAGCTATATTCCTAGAGGAAACGAGACAAAGCTAATGTTTACATATCCATACATTAAAAAATATATAGCTATATTCCTAGAGAAAACCAAACAAAGCTAATGTTTACATATCCATACATTAAAAAAATATAGCTATATTCCTAGAGGAAACGAGACAAAGCTAATGTTTACATATCCATACATTAAAAAATATATAGCTATATTCCTAGAGGAAACCAGACAAAGCTAATGTTTACAAATCCATACATTAAAAAAATATAGCTATATTCCTAGAGGAAACGAGACAAAGCTAATGTTTACATATCCATACATTAAAAAATATATAGCTATATTCCTAGAGAAAACCAAACAAAGCTAATGTTTACATATCCATACATTAAAAAAAATATAGCTATATTCCTAGAGGAAACCAGACAAAGGTAATGTTTACATATCCATACATTAAAAAAATATAGCTATATTCCTAGAGGAAACCAGACAAAGCTAATGTTTACATATCCATGGCTTAAATATTCCAGGTGAAAAGCAAAACATTTTGCAGACTTTTGTTCTTTACTACATGAAACTGATTTTACGATATCAAAATTTGATGTATTGATGTTTTTTCTTTATGTAAGCATTGGAATAAGTTTAATTTCTATTAATTATTAAAGGATTTATTTAATGCCATGAATGTAGTGCACTATGAAGACAGAGTGTAAATATAAAATAATTAACTGTACTTATTGTTTTCACTTATCTTGTGGAGTTTAACATACCTCTTAATGGACTGGATTGGTCAGTCTAAGCAGGTGAACAGACCTCTTATATGCACCTGATTGATCAGCTTCATAACTGGCTATTTTAATAATTTGACTTGGTGTCACACTTGTACAGATCTTGCCAAGTAGTTTGAAAACCCTATCCTTAACCTTAGAATAATATCAGAGATTAAGTTGTTTGGAGTTTAGAAATACACTCTGTACCATTTTGAGTCAAAGGATTTGATAGACTTTATTATGTCGAGAAATTACAGCTTCAGCTGTATATTGAATATGCTGAATCAAGTTACCATTTGATTCATTACTCACTAAATTGTTGTGACTGCTCCAGTGGCATTAAGTGGTTAGATCATTCACCTTGGATGTGGTAGTAACAGGTTTTTATCCGGACTGTGTCATACCAAGGACTTGTAAAAATGGTACTAACAGCAGCCTTGCTAGGCACTCAGCATTAAGAGGTCAGTGTTAGGACTGGTTAGCCTGGTGTCTGATAATGTGTCTTTGTATAACATCATGCTACATTTCTGCGGCATGATGCTCCAGTGCTAGACATCACTATAAACTGCCACACTGCAGAAAAAGTAGTGATATAACTGATAAATTGTAAAAGCTACATTGAAAAGCCACACAGAAAAATGTGGGCAAAACTCTTGATCACCAGTACAGCAGGTCACCATTGTTATCTTTTGTCCATTAACCTAAGTGTTAGTTTAGATTGCAGTTAATCAAGATTAGTTCATATTGCATCAATGATGTTGGCAGAGCCTGGTAATACAGTTCATCCATCAGTCTTTCTGTCCATCTAGCTGACTGTCAATTCTGTCTGTCAGCAATTTGTTTTCTGAAAAATTGATTTAACGGAGTGTATTGGATTTCAGTGATCTTAGTGAATATCGTTTAAAAGGACATTTTTTGATTCCATTGATCTGCAAATGCCATTCTTCCATGTTTATATTGCTTGTACTATCCATCTGCATTAGACACACTTGTAATGAAACTGAGCAGATAAGGAACTTGAGTTTTGTTTTGGCTGTTGAAGGCATAAGGAACATGAGTTTTGTTTGGCTGTTGAAGGCATAAAGAACTTGAGTTTTGTTTGGCTGTTGAAGGCATAAGGAACACTGTTTTGTTTGGCTGTTGAAGGCATAAGGAACACTGTTTTGTTTGACTGCTGAAAGCATAAGGAACATGAGTTTTGATTGGCTGTTGACTGCTTAAGGAACATGTGTTTTGATTGACTGTTGAAGACATAAGGAATATGTGTTTTGATTGGCTGTTGAAAGCATAAGGAACATAAGTTTTAATTTTCCAGAGTAAAATTTGAAATTTGACATCAATTTTTAACATGTTATCATATACTAGCGCATCTAGACCTCATTGAATCCATTGTTTTTTATGACTCTTATATTTCAATGCAAGAGTGTTTGGATGTAATCAGTATATACAACCACAATTTGCATTCTCAGTTCATCAGTTGATGGGAATATCCCATCTAGTTATATTTGCTTTCACAATTTCACCCAAAATACAAATGGTTCCTACAGACTTTGCAGGTTATGTCATGGAATCGCAGTTAATCAGATTAATTTTTGAGGATTAAGTTATTGCAAGACCATGTCACCAATGATGAGAAAACTTATATTAAAATACAGAAACAAAACAAGCCTATCACCTCAACAGTTATGACATCAAAAACTGATTTTGAAGCTGACCATTGATTGGAATCTAGCAAACTAATTTGGAATTCACTGCTTGATGTACAAGTAAGCAAGACTGTTGTTGTTTATCAGTTTTTACTTTACAGTACTTAGGGAGAAATGTTCTAAGCACTTGTCCTTGGGACGAGTGAGTTACACAAGAGTTACTCATCCTATTTCTCATTATACTCAACTTAGCAAAATTTTCCATTACATTTCATATGCTTCTACTAAAGAACCACAGACACCTGATGCAAGTTTGATACTGAATGGGTCTAAACCATATAAATAGCTTTAGTCTCTTTATTAAACATGTAATGAACAACACATAGCCCTTGAATTCTTAGCGGTATTTGTATCTAGGTGATTTCATTTTACATTTGAAGAAATTTATATATGTAAGTATATTTATATATGTAAGTATATTTATATATGTAAATATATTTATATATGTAAGTATATTTATATCTAAGTATATTTATATATGTAAGTATATTTATATATGTAAATATATTTATATATGTAAGTATATTTATATCTGTAAGTATATTTATATATGTAAGTATATTTATATATGTATTTAATTACCTTTAATAAGAAAATAACAAGAATCTGCATTTGAGAGAAAAATTCCAACTGTCTCAATTTCCACCAACTTTCATACTAAATGATCCAGTTTTGGTCAAGCCTTCATTCTAGATATATATATAAGATAGAATAGACTATTGACCAAAAGAATTAGAACAGTTTTATGCCAATATCGCAATTAGATTTTGAAAAGTTTTCAGTAATCTTAATGTTACCTGCTTTATAAATAGATTACATCAACATGCATTGTGTGAAAGTTGGTGAGAATGGGCCGATACATTTAAAATACTCAGATTTAAGCTGGCAACATTTTTCTTGTGAAATGTAATTACATGGGTATAGAAATATCGGCTGGCATGACAATATATAACATAAGGTTAGGTCTGGAATGATACAGGTGATCTGTGGCAAATGTAACATACAGGTGATCTGTGGCAAATGTAACATACAGGTGATGTGTGGCAAATGTAACATACAGGTGATCTTTGGCAAATGTAACATACAGGTGATGTGTGGCAAATGTAACATACAGGTGATGTGTGGCAAATGTAACATACAGGTGATCTGTGGCAAATGTAACATACAGGTGATCTGTGGCAAATGTAACATACATGTGATCTGTGGCAAATGTAACATTGCCTGACAAAAAGAAAAATGACAGAAATGATTTGTGTTTTTATTTAGAATCATGACCAAGCATTTCTTTGCCTTGTCATGTACAACATCACTCAACCCTCAGACTTGATCACAGTTCTCAAAAGTGGCTGACAAATACTCGTTGGTATACTCATTCTCTAATAACAAAAACAGGGCGTTTCCATTAAAATGTATATGGAACCAATGAAAGGGACTTTTTAAGTGGGGTACTCACCCACAGATGCAGTTTACAATTTTCTTATCATTTTAATATGAATTGTGTGAAATCAGATTACCATGTGATATATTTTTAAAAGAATACCCGTACTGGAACAGTCTCTTAAGTTAAATATATTAATTACAACCAGCAAGGCTTGAAACTCTGACAGTCAGGACAGTTTGTACTCATCAACCAGACATTCTGTTACATATACTTGAATTGAAAGTTGTATTTTTCACATTGTAAATTTCTTAAAAGTTTCTAAATCTTTTTATCAAATTATTTACAAAAGCAATTCATGAATGTCAAAAACATAAAAAATATTTTTTTCCCTATGAAATCATGAAAATAGATACCATTAAAAAAAATAAATGAATTCACAGTCATCAATACATTTTTCATTTTCAAATAATAAGTGATCTTTGGTGCCTTTTAGTGAGGACATAAAAGTTCTTCATAATTCTTTCCAGTCGACGACCAAGTACTAGTGGTGGCCGTATCCGTCCATCATCAGCTGCATCTCAGAGATCTGTACAATCTGTGGACTCCGTCAAGAGCAGACCGCCAGCAGTACTGGCACCTCCTCCTTCTGGTCCTTCTTTAGATGTAGTAGATACTGGGTCAGTAGTAAGTATCTCAAAAATAGAGATAGAAGCAGATGAGCCCTGCATACCAGTGCCAGCCCCAGCCCCACGAATTCTCAGCCATCATCGTAAACCATCAGACCAGGCCAATAAAGACCTGCATCCGATTGTGGAAGATAAAGTGTTACAACCACAACAAGAAAAATCTGCAAAGCAGCTGTCATCTTCTGGATCTTCAGAAGATGGAAATGATACTGTTATAGCCAAGACAGTGAAAGAGGTTTGTTTCTGCAGTTAAATCACATGTAGTCGTATAGGTTATCATTTCTAAACCTGTATCTTATTTTTAATTCAATATTTGTGTAAGAACTGGTTTCATCATCATTCATTTTGAAGGGGTGTTAATGCAACTGTTTTGCGGTAAATCTAAGTCCCACCACTACACTGTATTTGTGGTTTATAGCAGAAGCGTTTTGGAAATATAACAAATAGAATCAGGTATTTTTGGTTTGGTTCTTTATGGCACATCAACACAAATAGGTTATTTTGTGCCAAGGCAATGCGTGTAAAGTGCCCTTGCATAAGGACACACTGCATTAGCTTATCCAGGCTAATCTGATAGTAGGATTTGAACCTGCACACCTTTGAGTTGAACAAGCTAACTGAGCCACTGTGTCGCCATGAAGTATTTTTGTTTATTCCTTAAGCAGTTAAGACAGCTCGATTAAAAAATTCATTGTTGATAGTCATTTCTCCAGAGAATTGAGTGATTTTTAATTATCTTGATATGTCTGGGGCATTCTTTGAAAATCCCATATTCATTGTAGAAAGGGAAATCTATAAGTGCAAAATGTTTATTATTTTATCATGGAAACAAGTAAACTATGTGCATTATTCCATAATGAGAACAAGTGAACTATGTGCATTATTCCATAATGAGAACAAGTGAACTATGTGCATTATTGCATAATGAGAACAAGTGAACTATGTGCATTATTCCATAATGAGAACAAGTGAACTATGTGCATTATTCCATAATGAGAACAAGTGAACTGTGTTTATTATTCCATAATGAGAACAAGTGAACTGTGTTTATTATTCCATAATGAGAGCAAGTGAACTGTGTTTATTATTTTTATACTAGGATAATTTTTTGTATGCTATATATTGAACATTTAACCAGCATTTATTTCATTGAAACTATTGTAGACTTTCTTTATAGTGGTTGCATGCTTGTATAGAAGGGAACGCTGAAGGTCCATGTAATATATTGTTTCTCTCATAATAGACCCAGGGAAGTCAGCCACCTTGTAAATTTGGTGAAAATGGCTGTATTGGCTTACCATCAAATATGACATTGTTTAATACAAATTTAGAAAACATTTGTAAATATGGAAATAGGTTTATCTGCGAGCATGGGGTCATCATCAGAGATTTATTGGTAATTGGCAATTTATAACTCATAAGATTTGCCTGTATGGATTAATATCAGTTTGATCAGGTTTTAATATAATTTAAGTAGGTTTCTTTGGTTGAAGTTCAACATAATATGCACACACTGATGTAATAAAGCTTCCTTATGATGTCTTTTTATATACTTGAAGAGTTAGCTCCCTTTGTTTGAGCACTCTCTTTTCTGGAATAACATTCTCTCTTCCAGTATGGTCATTCCTAATTTAGACACGTGCTTTAAAATGTTAATATGTTGCAAAACCACACATTAACAACATAGCATATGAAAGCACATAGCAAGAGCAACTAACTTGAAGTACAATATGCACCAACAAAACTATGTTGACAGTGTGACAGACATGCGTGGTATTAGGCTCTGAGTACAACTAATAATATGACTATATCAGTCCATATGACCCAATCTCTGCTAATACAAGTGGGCAAATATGACCGATATTGGACTTATCTCATAGACAGTAAGAAAAGAAACAAATTTAATAACATAGTAATATTATGACTATTCACACTCAGTTTATGTCAGCTTAAAGTTTTTTCTTCTAATATAACACTATTAGTACCTTCCATGCTCTTAGTAAGCCATCCATCCATACAGTGACATGTCCATACCAAGGATACTGCCTTCTCTTAGTAAGCCATCCATCCATACAAGGACATTTCCATACCAAGAATACTGCCTTCTCTAGTAAGCCATCCATCCATACAAGGAAATTTCCATACCAAGAATACTGCCTTCTCTTAGTAAGCCATCCATCCATACAATGACATTTCCATACCAAGAATACTGCCTTCTCTAGTGAGCCATCCATCCATACAAGACATTTCCATACCAAAACTACTGCCTTCTCTAGTAAGCCATCCATCCATACAAGGACATGTCCATACCAAGGATACTGCCTTCTCTAGTAAGCCATCCATCCATACAAGGACATGTCCATACCAAGGATACTGCCTTCTCTTAGTAAGCCATCCATCCATACAAGAACATGTCCATACCAAGGATACTGCCTTCTCTTAGAAGCCATCCATCCATACAAGGACATGTCCATACCAAGGATACTGCCTTCTCTTAGTAAGCCATCCATCCATACAAGGACATGTCCATACCAAGAATACTGCCTTCTCTAGTAAGCCATCCATCCATACAATGACATGTCCATACCAAGAATACTGCCTTCTCTTAGTAAGCCATCCATCCATACAATGACTTGTCCATACCAAGGATACTGCCTTCTCTAGTAAGCCATCCATCCATACAAGGACATGTCCATACCAAGGATACTGCCTTCTCTTAGTAAGCCATCCATCCATACAATGACATGTCCATACCAAGAAAACTACCTTCTCTAGTAAGCCATCCATCCATACAATGACATGTCCATACCAAGAATACTGCCTTCTCTTAGTAAGCCATCCATCCATACAATGACATGTCCATACCAAGAATACTGCCTTCTCTTAGTAAGCCATCCATCCATACAATGACATGTCCATACCAAGAATACTGCCTTCTCTTAGTAAGCCATCCATCCATACAATGACTTGTCCATACCAAGGATACTGCCTTCTCTAGTAAGCCATCCATCCATACAAGGACATGTCCTTACCAAGGATACTACCTTCTCTAGTAAGCCATCCATCCATACAAGGACATGTTCATACCAAGAATACTGCCTTCTCTAGTAAGCCATCCATCCATACAAGGACATTTCCATACCAAGAATACTG
Source organism: Unio delphinus (assembly GCA_029339505.1). Taxonomy (NCBI): domain Eukaryota; kingdom Metazoa; phylum Mollusca; class Bivalvia; order Unionida; family Unionidae; genus Unio; species Unio delphinus. The sequence goes on along the minus strand of JAQISU010000055.1, from coordinate 745,996 downwards.
CCTTCTCTAGTAAGCCATCCATCCATACAAGGACATGTCCATACCAAGGATACTGCCTTCTCTAGTAAGCCATCCATCCATACAATGACATGTCCATACCAAGAATACTGCCTTCTCTTAGTAAGCCATCCATCCATACAAGGACATGTCCTTACCAATGATACTGCCTTCTTTGAGTAAGCCATCCATCCATACAAGGATATGTCCATACCAAGGATACTGCCTTCTCTTTGTTTACGGCATTCCGTTTTGGGTAGGTACAGAGACTCATGTAGCTTAGACAGATTTGTTTTTTCTTTGCCACTATATAGAGGTAGACAACGATTTCTCACAGCACAAGTTATAGTATCCTGATGAGCTCTCCTACTCTGATCCAATTATGAAGAAGATGACATTTCATGGCCGTGGTAGAGATTTATAGTGCATTGTGAGCCTCTGAATCCTTCACCCCTGATCACCTATGATGTTAAGGCCAACTTCCTTTCATCTTCTACTTCAGTCTGTCAAAATCAAAGAAATAACTAACTGCCTATCCAGCAGAATTAGTGATAGCTACCAGAGGTTTCTTTTCTTTCCAATGGTACACAACACACCAAGCTGACTTCAGAGTAACTCCCCCTTCTTTCTGTAAGTGGACAGAAAGGTTTTCCACTCAACTTCAAAGCTGGTTTGGTGTTAAATCTTCAGTCATTATCAATTTTCTGCCTCACCTAGAAATCAGGTAATGAAAATGCATAGAATTCCACAGCCTGGATTGCCAGTCATTAACAGAATATTGTATCATTCTGTAGAAAATGCCCAAAATGCTTCTGTTAATCTTGACTTTGTACAACTCTCAAAATTCCACCCCACCTTGACACCTTTAGGGCTGCTAAATGGACAAGAAAGAGGAAGTGAGGAGACAGGCAGCCCAAGAACTGAAGCTCTCATATCTTATCCTCAACAACACTATAGACTCAATCATTCTCTAGCCCAGAGAATAGATGATTGGTGTCAATGGGATAGGGGATCATTCTCTGGACAAACACAGAACCAGTCATGGAATTGGTGTCAATGGGATAAGGGATCATTCTCTGGACAAACACAGAACCAGTCATGGGATTGGTGTCAATGGGATAAGGGATCATTCTCTGGACAAACACATTACCAGTCATGACCCAAACCAAATCAGCCTGATCAGTTTAGGATGATGCCTATGGTTATGGTGGGGGTGGGGGCAATAAATAAAGTTTAACACATCCGGTGCAGCCCACATTTCTTTGATTTCTTTGATTTGCCTACCACTGAATTATTTATCAACATCTGGCTGCCCCATTTGACCTAAACATCACCAAGATTTTGAATTATGGGGCGAAACTAGCAAGCTGATTCTGATCACTCGTCTCAGGTAGAACAAGTCCTGAGTCAACAATCTCCTCAATCTGGCAGGGTATATACCTAGGATGCTGAATCTTGTCAAACAGCTGCAGTCATAGTTATTTCATCCCTGTCTAGGCCATCACCTCCTGTACCATATTCTCTTCAGACTTATTCCATCCCTGTCTAGGCCATCACCTCCTTTACCATGTTCTCTTCAGACTTATTCCATCCCTGTCTAGGCCATCACCTCCTTTACCATGATCTCTTCAGACTTATTCCATCCCTGTCTAGGCCATCACCTCCTTTACCATGTTCTCTTCAGACTTATTCCATCCCTGTCTAGGCCATAACCTCCTTTACCATATTCTCTTCAGACTTTCATGGCTGAAGTGAGTAATATTCTGAGTCTCACTTTCAAACGCTTTATAGTATGAGATATAACAGCTATTGCTGTAAATGTTTTTTACCCCACAAATAAATACATTCCCTGATCACATTATCTTTAGGAGAATAGGTAATAAGGAATGCTGACCATCCTATCTTTACCCTAGTAGGCAGTCTTTGTGAGAAGAAGAACCTCACAAAATCAAACAAAACTGACATTTATATACAGTTAACCATAAACATTTTGTCTGGTATTTTTGGGGTCAAATTTACTGATATAGAGTCTAATGCAGTATTAAACAGTTATCAATGACAGTTAAATGTATTTGTCAAAATATTACATCTCATATAGTGTAATAACTAAATGCAATAATATTCTGTTATGCCAGAATATTATAATTTACAGTATTACATGTATAAAATGTTTCTTCATTACTGCAGGCAAGACCAGCAACGCCTAAAAAGAATGACAATGCAGGGACACCTCAAAAGAAAAAAAAAAAGTCAGTGTTAACAAAGTACAGCAAAGATTCTCACAAGTCCAATGGTGAGGTGGACTCTTCCAATGGGGACTCTGGTTTTAGTGCCCGACCTTCTTCAAGGTCCGTATTTGAAAATGTAAGTATTTTACACAGAAAATAAAATTAACACTCATTTCAAAGCCAAACTTTTGTATTTTACTTGTAATGAAGGAACAAATAGTCTAAAGCACTTGCCTTTACATATCACTGCCATCCTACCTCTGTCTGGGTTCAAGTCTTGGGCTCAACCAATGTGGGTATGTGAGAAAACATGCCAGTAGCTTCTAGCGTTCAGTGACTCTTCCTGGGGTTTTCTCTGGTTCTGCCTCCACCAGTTATACTGGCTGCCATGTATAGAATATCATGTGCCATAAAATTATGTTGTACCCAAAATAACAGTTATACTGACTGCCATGTATAGCATATCATGTGCCATAAAATTATGTTGTACCCAAAATAACAGTTATACTGGCTGCCATGTTTAGCATATCATGTGCCATAAAATTATGTTGTACCCAAAATAACAGTTATACTGGCTGCCATGTATAGAATATCATGTGCCATAAAATTATGTTGTACCCAAAATAACAGTTCCTAATGAAATATTATAGACTATGTGATATTTTCAGTGAATTTGGAATTACGTACCTGAAAAAGACCCCAACAAAACTGCCCAAACATGATCCTTTAACTCATTCAGCCCCATCATTGTTAAAAGCTATATTGCTGCTCTACCCCAGTAGCAAGAAGCTGTGTCTAGCTGCGTGTGCCCCGTATAGTTTTACCTGTTTAGATAGTTTTGAAAATATCATGCACATGTATTCACTCTTACCTTAATTTCTCTTCTTATTTCCAATAAAAAATCTATTTGTCCAGGTCTTTCACATCTTTGTTATACACTATTTATGAAATTAACATGATCGCTAAAATCTGCTAGATCCGCAAGAACTCATCATCACTATCAATGTTCTCTTTTTCTCACGATTCAGTCTCAGAAACTTTGATGTCCGAATCTAAAGCTCACAAAATATCCAACTGCTGAACATATCTTTCCTCTGCATCCTCAATATTTTCGAGATCAAACCTGAGAACTCATTTTCGCTCCCACCATCATCTACCGTATTTTCCGGCCTATAAGTCGAGACTTTTTGACTTGAAAGTTCGGTCTTCGTCTTATACTCCAAATCGACTTATATATGGATTTTGTCATTGAAATTGCATCGACTTATATATGGATTACAGTAGCCGGTATTTTATTGATATTGCTCTATAATCGGCATAATCGAAAACAGGTCACATAGAAGTACAAATTCATGTTAAATTACTATGTCAATAAATTGTCATAAAATAATATGACTGCATTTATATTTGTAAGTTTTGTCATTATTTATTTTGCATTCTGCGTGTTTTTTCTTATTTCTCAAACATAAAATAAAAGAAAACAATTACCGGTAAAAACTTCACCGGGCCGCATAGCACACTTACGGTCTATACTCTATAGTTTACTGTACTAATTCAAAGCATATTGTTTGTTCCTTAAAAAAAAAAGATATGAAATAACTGGTCCATTAATATTTGATTTTCCAGTATAATGTTGGACACACGTGAGCAATTACCAGCATAGCTTTTTTTTTATTGATCCAATTGATCCTACAAAGGGATGTAATCCATATTAACTCGAGTGTTCTATGATTATTTTTAAAATAATGTAGATCATGCATTCTAATGAATCCCCCAAATCATATGTTTCTAATTGTATTTGACAAAGTTTCTCAAATAAATTACCGTAGGTTTAAACTACACTAAAATCAGATATATGGATGGACTACCAGTACTCATAGATCATCAGGGATCCATAATTTTTAGTTTCGCAATTCAGTTTAAAGCAAATTGTAATGTCAACACTTCACCTATATTCATTTTTAACCAGCTGACGTTTCGGTGTCTCTCTTTGATTATATCGGTTGTTGATAAATTGGTATTTGGTTTCCAACAACAATCAAAGCCAGTTGCCTCAAATTGTTTCGATCTTGATATTGGCTTTAGCTACCGATACTAGTTACCATATTGCCGGTACCCCATTGTTCTTTATCATTAATCCGCATCAATTACGCTACTCGTGTTTAATATCAATGGGATTAAGTACAACAGGAAATGATGCCCACTCCCTTCTCTCGATGTAAATAATGAATTTAGCCATGGGTATTGTTTTCATTGCTTTAGTACGGGCACATTTTAATGAGTTCGGTATATTTTGATCAATCTTTTCAGTCATAATCATTCATATAAATATCCCCTTACAAATCATACAACTTCTCTCACAATGCCTCCCGTAAAATCACGCAAGTCTTACACGGTGGCTTTTAAGCTGGAAGTTGTAAAGTTCGCTGAAGAGAATGGTGGGAATATGGCTGCTCACAGGAAATATGGTGTAAGTGAAAAATGTGTCCGGGATTGGCGTAAAGCTAAGGTTGCATTATGCGCTACAAAAAAAAACAAAGAAAGCAAATCGTGGCTGCAAAGCAAGATGGAGTAATATTAAGGATAAATTAGAAGACTATGTTTTGACACAACGTGCCGCGTATTAGAGTACATCAAAAGAACATGACGCAATAGCTGGGCAGCAAGTTCAAAGAACTTTGACCAGCAGCTTGTGTGGGAAAATGTGCTTTAGCTTCCATTATTTAATCTACGGACATGTACTATTTCATCATTCATTACGTACATCCGTTACGTAATTGTTGTTATTTTCTTTTCATTGAATTCAGTCACATAATGATCTGTGACAAAATTATTGAATATTTTACATCCGTGTGTGGATATTTTCGATGGAAATATTTGTATTATGGATTCAATGTATGTTACAAGATTCGCTGGTGAGTACACGGTGTTGATACTCTTTTCATGCAATAGATTATACATGTATATATAAATTAGACACGTGTATGTACCAATGCATGGTTCTCTGAATAAAGTACCGTAATTGTATTTGACAAAATTTCTCAAATAAATTACCGTAGGTTTAAACTTTCAACTGGAGGGAATGATCATAGCTCTTGTTGCAATGGATATTGCCGTTAATATGGAATATTATATGACGATACCATCAATATTCATGCAACCGGAAGTTACTACCGGTAGTATAAAATACATAGCCAAGTTATTGACCTGGCCTCGTCTTATACTCCGAATCGACTTATATATGGACGAAGGATGGAAAATTTACAAAATTCATCAATTCGACTTATACTCCGCATCGACCTATAGGCCGGAAAATACGGTAGTCTTATATCTGCCATCATTTACAATATTTCAAGAACAGAACATGTGTAGTGCAACTGATCTCAATTAGTAACCCTTGGTTTCTGATTAATTCTAGTGATCAAGTCAAACACTATTTAGTAACAGTTTATTATATTGTGAACACTTGCCCAATTGTTTTTACAGCTAGGAATGAAAATTGTGAAACATGAATATCGACCGCAATAATTGTCCTTCAATATCACACACTGTACCATTCATTCGTGTTAAAAAATACTTAGATAAGACTCCCATTAATATAAGACGCACCCTGGGTGCAGGGTACGTAAATTTTTTGATAAGACATGTCTTGTACACGCGAAAATACGGTAATCAGTACTAGAGGCTACCCAAATGTATGATTTGGGCTACCATATAATGAAGTCCAGTAGCCCAGTCTGCTAATACACATTATCATTAATATTGTGTCTCATTTCAAAACACGTGTCAGCAGTGCATTTTGGCTGTGTATGTCTGCAGTACTATATGGTCTTCATGTCAACAGGTGAGGCATACATGTTTTACAAACACAAATGTAGTTTCTGCTTTTTTCCTTCCTTCTTTAAATCATCAAGCTCACATTCACACTTTTGATTACCGCTCCAGTGGCCTAGTGGTTAGAGTATCCACTGCAGAAGTGGGAGGTTGTGGGTTCGATCCCTGGCTGATTAATACCAAAGACTGACACAAATGGTACTAACAGCTGCCTTGCTTGGCACTCAGCATTTAGTGGTTAGTGTTAGGACTGGTCAGCCTGGTGTCAGGATAATGTGACTGGGTGGGGCAACATGCTATTTCTGTGGCATGATGCCCCATTGCTAGACATCACTATAAACTGCCTCACTGCAAACATCATAGCGATATGACTGAAAAATTGTTAAAGCTACATTAAAAATCCGAATCACAGACACACACACACACACACACTTTTAATTCAAGAGCAACAGTCCAAAATCATTCATTTCATCCCGATGACTTTTGGTACACATGTCACTAGAGCTGTACCGATGTCACTTTTTGCCGATTATGCCGATACCACATATAGCCGATTATCAAAATTGCCGATACCGATTATGAGACCGATTATTTGATTATCATATTATGTACTCAGGTATAAGCCGACAAATTTAGAAAACAATAAAGGCCTGGAATGGGGGGGGGGGGGGGGGGGCTTATCCGTGGGCCAATGTCAAAACTTTACAGGTTTTAGGTGTTTTTGTTGTCTATTGTAACGGCAGTACATCTTGGGACAAAAATATCCGTGTTCTAAGACATAGGCATGTTAAAAAAGTAACTTTCGGTGACCCGAAAATTATTAAACATTTTTAAAGTACTATTTATTATTGATTTTGTTTTTATTTTGCATGTGCATATTTTCTGATTTCCACAACACAAAATTACATAAAGGTAAAATACAGCCTTCATAATTCGCGGGTCGGTTGAGTTTACCAGGGAGACCATATACTATAATGTACAGTACTTACGCAGAGCCGATATTAATAATCCAATCTATTCGGGCTCTTGAAACAATGTGTCCAAATAAATTACTACTCTGTTGTCCACAGATCGTGGGGGTGGGCGATTTTTTTTTTGCAAACAGGAAAGTTTCGCGGCACAATAAATATGTTCTAATCACTATGTAAATTGAGGCAATGCTTTTGAGTTTATTGCCGACTTTCTATGAGCAAAGGTCATCGGCTTGCTTTGACGACAACAAATACTCGTTATTGCTGTGGCAACATCCGATAATTGTAACAAATTGATATAGAATTGTTTTATTTGTTTAGTATATGTCGGTGCTTCAAAGGTACAGTAAAACCTGTTATGACTTATGAGAGACCGCCCCTTCTGCCAGATGGTGGCTTGGTGAAACACTAACAAAAGAAATAAAAAATAATTTTAAAAAATCCGGAAATGATTCTCACTTACTAGTATTAAAGACAATGAGTTCGTTCACCCTCCAGGCATTACGGATTAACTGAAAGACAGACGACGTACTCAAACCTACACTGAAGCCCTTTCAAACAATTTCTCACTGGGACATAAGGACTATCGGTGTTTTGTGAGTTTTCATATAGATAAAGAAAAACACAAACCTCAAAATTGACTGTGTATATATCGATCATTACTCCCTTTGATGTTAATCTTACTGGCTATTCACATGACTTTGGCACTACAATGGCGGTTAGCGACATGTACTTTAGTCTGGTTTACTGCAGTTTACAAATGTTACCGGACGCTGGAGTTGAAAATTTCGCACAACTGGCAGCAAGATAAATTCTTTTTAAATACTTTATTAGAGCAATCTCTTTGTTACAAAAGATTAATTGATGGTTCGATGTGTTTATCTTGATATATGGTTATTCGACTATACAGTAGTGTTAGTTAATGAGCATCTTGTTTGCATACTGCATTTATCCCGAGCTCTAGTGTTACAAAGGATTAAGTTACGGTCAGTCAAAACGCGATTGTATATACAACTTTTATCAGGAAAAATTGGTTATTTAAACAAATTATTTGCATCGGCACCGATTATTTTTGCCGATACCCGATTATACCGATTGTGCTAATAATCGGCCCGATTACGCGTACGGGCCAATAATTGGTACAGCTCTACATGTCACACTAGTATATCCCTCCAATACTTTAAAAACATAGCATACTAGTTTATCCCAATGACACTTGGTACACCGGTCACTAGTCTTTCACTATGACACTTGGTATACCGGTCTCTAGTCTTTCAATATGACACTTGTTATACCGGTCTCTAGTCTTTCACTATGACACTTGGTATACCGGTCTCTAGTCTTTCACTATGACACTTGGTATACTGGTCACTAGTCTTTCACTATGGCACTTGGTATACCAGTCACTAGTCTTTCACTATGGCACTTGGTATACCGGTCACTAGTCTTTCATTATGGCACTTGGTATACCAGTCACTAGTCTTTCACTATGGCACTTGGTATACCAGTCACTAGTCTTTCACTATGGCACTTGGTATATATGTCACACTAGTATATTCCTACAACACTTGGTATACATGTCATATCCGTATGACACAAGGTGTACATATCACACTAGTAAATCCCTATGACACATGGTGTACATACATATCACACTTGTATATCCCTATGACACATGGTGTACATATTACACTAGTATATCCCTGTGACACATGGTGTACATATCACACTAGTATATCCCTACAACATTTAGTATACATGTCACACTAGTATATCCCTATGACCATATGGCATTTATATAAGTAGTATATAAATTGTGAGTGTTGGACCATCAAGCAATTGACATAATTATTGATAAATTCCTCCAAAAATAAAAGCTGTACAGAATCATTAATACATTCCTCCAAAAAATACAGCTGCGCAAATAAAAGTTTTGCTTTGCTCAGTTTGTTGATTTCATTTTTTTTATTGACATATTTTAAAAATGTATCTTTAAAGTTTTATATAATAGCAGCATTTACAAGTGTAAAAGACATTTGCATGCTGTAAAGATAATTTTTCTATTTTAAGCCAAAGCCAGCAAACATCCCACGCCCCTTGCCAGTTCCTCCAAAGGCAGCAGAGAGTCATGGATTGCCCCAGAGGCGGGAGGAAATATATAATGAGCAGAATTCAGTAAAGTCAACAGATGGTTCCAAATCCTCCAGTAACTCCAGCTCAAAGGAGGATAACATGTATTTTGGGGAAGAAACTCCAAGGGTTGGTATTCAGATGCAACTTTAGCTTATAGTCACAGAAAAATACTAGGACCCATTTGAATCTTGAAATCTGCCATGTATCCACCTGATTTCCCAATCTATCTTATACTCCTCCTTTTATTCTTGTATACAAAAGTGACAAAAGTGTTATTTATATCTATAGACCACTTACAGTTGTATTCCAGTGTTTAAAGTCTGATTTGTGAATGGTGTAGGAGAAAGTTCATATTATTGCTAGAACACTCGCAAAGACTGACAAGATTATGTAATCATTCAGATCATCAACCTGCTTTAAGATCCAGAAACTAGTTTCTTGCATGATTTTTTTTTTGAAACATGGAGTACAAGCAGTAGTGTAATTGAAATGACAACCAGGGTTGGAAAACTCCATTTTTCCTGTAGGACAAATGGACAGTTTTGCTGCACAAGTGTATTTTGCAATCTCTTGCTCAGAATTGTATTGAACATAAGAAAGTTGCTTTTTTTATGAAGTTTTGTGAAATGTCATTTTTAGGCAGCAAGCAACTTTAGTATTGTCCAGTTCAAATAGACTTAAATCTTTTCTTCAGTATGTCAGAAAATTCATGAAATCTGAGTTTTTTACAATGGGTTTAAAACAGTTAAAATTGGTAGTGCAGGAGCAGTGTATTGATGGATGATGTCCACTAGCTATATACTCTGTTACCCAATAATTAATGGTTAAATGGAACCTCTGTCTCTATGCTGGGTCCATATAATTACTGGTCAAATGGAACTACAATGTGTACACTGATATCTTAAAAAATAATGGTTAAATAGAACCTCATTCTGAATGCTGGGAACATAAAATTAATTTTCGAATGTAACCTCTCTCTACGCTGAGATCGTATATAACTAATAGTCAAATGGAACCTTTGTATATGGGAATCATGTAATTAATGATTAAATGACAGCTGGTATCTGTACACTGACTTAATTAATGGTGAAATATAACCTATGTCTGCATGCTGTGACCATATAATTTATTGTCAAATTGAACCTCTGTCTGTATGTGGGGGACCATATAATTAATGGTGAAATGGAACCTCTGTCTGTATGTGGGGGACCATATAATTTATTGTCAATCAAAATTTTGATTAATGAAGATAACTAGTCTGATATACATTTGTATATTGACAACATACATTTGTGTAGTACACTCCACAATATTTTTCTTTAATAGACATGCATATGAAAAATCCATGTATTCAAGTATTCGATCATGTTAGAAAATTCATGTATCTGTCAAACCCCATTAAAATAAACATCTGAAATTCTATTTATAAAAACAGTAGTCCTCATTTGATCTATTGTCAACAAACATGTTTCCCAAAACAATTCACTCGGATATTTATTATCATGTGATTAGCATGTGACTGTATAGTTGTTTATATGCTATATATATACATGTACTCAAATCGACCTTGGCTACCAAGGGGATGACGCTATTCATATGGAAATGAAAGCATGTGAATAAATTCAGAAGTTTAACGTTCTTGCAAGATGTCCCACCTTCATTTAGCTCGATGACCAGATATCTATTGTTCCAAACTATTGGAATTATTATTTGGGTTTTAAACTACCATTGATAGTGATTGTAAGCATGAATATTTATTTCTGCAAACAGGAAACTAACACATCACAATAAATGTGTTTCAATCACTGTGAAAAATGAAACAATATTATTTAAATTTGATCAAAGGTCTTTGGCTTGCTTTTATAAAGGTTCATGTGTTATTGAAGCCACCGCTAAAGGCCTTCTTTGAAGGACCAAACAAATGCCCATTTGTTATTGCTGCGGCAAAATCAGATAACTGTAAAACATTGACAGAGACAAAAAAATTAGTTTCCTTCGTATATATACAGAGCGATCAATGCTTCAAAGGTGATCCAATTTCTTTGACGTTTCAGCAAAACTAATTTTTCTGGTACATTTTTCAAAAATAAAAAATATTGCCACTTATTATAGAATGTAGTCATTCCTGTTTCCGAATTCAGAGGTGATTGATTGTAGCTAGTCTGGTAACATGATTATTTGGGTTCTATTACTAAGGCCAGACATCAACATTAGTGGATTATGAAATAACAATGCAGTGGTAGGGTGATTTGTCAATATGAACAAAGGATTTGTTTATGGAACAATATATTACAGTGCAATTCTGTATCCAAATTTGAGGCTTCCTGTCATGGTGCCTTTGAATTTCTGAATTCCAAACCCAAGACTGTGAATACAGTTTTTTAACAGCCAAAAATGTTGTTGCCAAAAAGATTGCCAGATAGTATATTTTGTCACCAATGAGAACTTTTTTTTGGCAATTCGCCACATTGGTGAAGTCTATGTGCATGTTGTCCTTGCTTTGTGTATCTTGTCCTCATTTTGTGGCTAAGATTAAAGATCTCACTTGGCTTTTGAAGGACATATTTGTGGCTCGCAGCTTATGTTTCATACCATCTGTAACTTAAAAGCAGTATGTTGTTTTATATGGTAGACCCCGACTAATGACCATGATAATATTTTATATGGTAAACCCTGACTAATGACCATGATAATATTTTATATGGTAAACCCTGACTAATGGCCATGATAATATTTTATATGGTAGACCCCGACTGATGGCCATGATAATATTTTATATGGTAGACCCCGACTGATGGCCATGATATGGTAGACCCCGACTGATGGCCATGATAATATTTTATATGGTAGACCCCGACTAATGACCATGATAATATTTCATATAAAGCTGAAGAAACTTTAGAAGATTACAACTACAGCAGATTTGTAGAGCAAGTAGGCCTTTGATGATTGTGCTCAAACGAGCTTAACATTAGAAGAGGTATACAGTAACATTTTAGAATGCCTTGAGGTGTAAGAAAAGTTATTATAAAACCTCTTTTTTTGTCATATGCATAGATTATGCATCTTTTAAAATGGCCACAAAACACAGCTTATCCATTACTAGTGGCATGCATTTAGTTCAGAAGAACAGAAAATTTATTATTGGAAATTGTAAAAAAAAACTATTCTAAACCAAAATAAATGCTAGGATTATGCATAGTTTTCATTATGAGTGGTATTTCTTATGTAAATACTTTGTGACTGAAAATGTTAGAAGTAACAAATCTATGGATATGTTAGAAAGTAAATCTTGAACCAACTTAGTTTTAGAATTAATGAATGGAAAATATAAAGTGATATGTGACAAAAATTTTGTACTATCTATGTAACATATGTATTTGCTTGTAAGTTGAGACCAACTGCATTCTGCACTGACCCAGATCTGCTATCATACAATACACCAGCAGACCATGATGTATGGTTATTGTTTTGAGTAATCAGTACAACCAACAACACAGACCAAGATGTATGGTTATTTTTTTGAGTAATCAGTAGAATAAACAACACTGATCTTCATGTATGGTTATTGTTTTGAGTAATCAGTAGAATAAACAACACTGATCTTGATGTATGGTTATTGTTTTGAGTAATCAGTACAACCAACAACACAGACCATGATGTATGGTTATTGTTTTGAGTAATCAGTAGAATAAACAACACTGATCTTGATGTATGGTTATTGTTTTGAGTAATCAGTACAACCAACAACACAGACCATGATGTATGGCTATTGTTTTGAGTAATCAGTACAACCAACAACACAGACCATGATGTATGGTTATTGTTTTGAGTAATCAGTAGAATAAACAACACTGATCTTGATGTATGGTTATTGTTTTGAGTAATCAGTACAACCAACAACACAGACCATGATGTATGGTTATTATTTTCAGTAATCAGTACAACCAACAACACAGACCATGATTTTTTGGATTTGACTCAGAAAGTCTGTATTGTTCTGAAACTACTAAGTACACACAGATTGTCAGTTAGAAGCAAACCAGTATTGGTAACAAGGTCATACAAAAAGAACCCATTGCTTTCACTGTTAAAATGGTAACAAGGTCATACAAAAAGAACCCATTGCTCTCACTGTAAAAATGGTAACAAGGTCATACAAAAAGAACCCATTGCTCTCACTGTAAAAATGGTAACAAGGTCATACAAAAAGAACCCATTGCTCTCACTGTAAAAATGGTAACAAGGTCATACAAAAAGAACCCATTGCTCTCACTGTAAAAATGGTAACAAGGTCATACAAAAAGAACCCATTGCTTTCAATGTAAAAATGGTAACAAGGTCATGCAAAAAGAACCCATTGCTTTCACTGTAAAAATGGTAACAAGGTCATACAAAAAGAACACTTTTTCTGTAAAAATGGTAACAAGGTCATGCAAAAAGAACCCATAGCTTTCACTGTAAAAATGGTAACAAGGTCATACAAAAAGAACCCATCGCTTTCACTGTAAAAATGGTAACAAGGTCATACAAAAAGAACCCATTGCTTTCACTGTAAAAATGGTAACAAGGTCATACAAAAAGAACACTTTTTCTGTAAAAATGGTAACAAGGTCATGCAAAAAGAACCCATTGCTTTCACTGTAAAAATGGTAACAAGGTCATGCAAAAAGAACCCATTGCTTTCACTGTAAAAACGGTTTAGTAATTAGGTTTATTAAGATGTTTTATTGAATTGTTAAATGTTTGATTATATTTTCAACATTACTCTTAAGTGAATTTTTTTCTAGTTTAGCTTTTGTTTAGCTATAGTCACTTCTGGATTTCTATCTTGTGTGAAATCTTGTTAAGTGAAATGTGGTGTGATGGAATGAGTACAATATAATAAACATTGCAGATGTTCATTAGAAGACATCTGCTATTATAAATATAAATGATTAAACATGCCAAGTAGGATGGAAGTATGTACACCGTACAGATAAACAAAAGTATACATTAGATATTGTCACCAAAGTAAATTTTCAGTTGGCATAGAGATAACTGCCATCAAGTGAGAAGAACTTTTAACACTTGAAAATTGGGGGGAAAAAAAAGAAGCTGACCTCAACAACTCGGTTATTAAATAATTTGGATGACATTATTGTAACGTGTTTAAGGTGTTGCAGAGTATTTGCATACATTTTTTTACGTATATTTTCAGAGTTTACCTAATCAATCAGCAAGAGAAAGGAGACGGAAAAAAGATTCTATGTCAGTCTGTAAGTCATGACTTAAATGAGAATTTGCAATTATGATACAGTTTCTAGATGCTAAATCACTTCCCATGTATTTGTAATTAACTAGTAGGTATTGTTGTATGTGTGAATATGCTTAGGGTCTTTTAAAAATAATTTCATTTGAGCTTTCCATTGTGTTGAAACACTGAAAAATAGAGATGAGATGTTTATTTGAACAAATTGTGCCAAGTTATCTTGACATGTTTTATGTATTAGTTACTGAAATTAACACAAGATATCACACAACTAAGTTACAACTTCTAACAGTGTAAAAGCAGAATCATTTACTTATTAACCATGTGTGTTTGGTTTGGTTTGCAACCTGTACCTTTTATATGCAACATCATCAGGTTGAACTGTTATATAACATCACCAACAAATATAAAGTTTACAAGCCCCTCTCTGAGAGAGACCTTTCATTCATGAGAATGAAATCCTATGAAGTAAAGGTTATTGCTATTTCATATGCCTATTTTAATCATTGATGATAATGAAAGTCTATGCAAGCATTGTTATTGCTATTTCATAGGCCTTTTTTAATCATTCATGAGAATGAAATCCTATGAAATCAAGGTTATTGCTGCTTCATATGCCTATTTTAATCATCATAAGAATGAAAGCCTATGAAGTCAAGGCTATTGCTACTTCATAGTCCTATTTTAATCATTCATCACTAGAAGATGCTATGGGAACTAAATTCTGGTGATCGTAGACTACTACTTTTGATTTTTCCTTTACCAGAGTGAAGGTATTTTTTCTTGGTCCCAATAGATATACTTGCACAAAGTGGCCCAGTCTTCTGCCAGCTTACAGTAGTTAGCATTCCTAATATTAGGAGTAGTATATCAGTTTTGTACCAGTATAACATATTGCTATTAAAATACCAGTATAACATATTATTGCTGTTAAAATACCAGTATAACATATTATTGATATTAAAATACCAGTATAACATATTGCTATTAAAATACCAGTATAACATATTATTGCTGTTAAAATACCAGTATAACATATTATTGATATTAAAATACCAGTATAACATATTATTGATATTAAAATACCAGTATAACATATTATCGAAATTAAAATACCAGCATAACATATTATTGATATTAAAATACCAGTATAACATATTATTGATATTAAAATACCAGTATTACATATTATTGATATTAAAATACCAGTATTACATATTGATATTAAAATACCAGTATAACATATTATTGATATTAAAATACCAGTATAACATATTATTGTATTAAAATACCAGTATAACATATTATTGATATTAAAATACCAGTATTACATATTATTGATATTAAAATACCAGTATTACATATTATTGATATTAAAATACCAGTATTACATATTATTGATATTAAAATACCAGTATAACATATTATTGATATTAAAATACCAGTATTACATATTATTGATATTAAAATGTAGTTTTGGGGTTGAACACTCAGAAAGTGGTTTTACTGACTTATGTCACCTTGACGACATCTCACAACCCACTAAAACTGGTGAAGATTTAATGTGTGGTTGATGCCTAGCACAGGCATGGAGAGTTAATCTGTAAGAGTTATTTCCCATTGTCTATATGATATCGAGATCAAGAAATCATTTCGTCTTTCAAGGAGGGTTCCATTGTGTAAGGTATATTTCATAATGTTAATGTTTTTTGGGAGAAACGTAATTTACTAACAAATTTTCTTTTTACAAACTTGCCATATTCTGTTGTCTGCTGTCAGTGATAATACATATGCTGTTAATGTATTTAATTGTACATAATTTGAATAATGTTCCTAAATTGAATACTGTACATTTGAATACTGTACATAAATTGAATACAGTACGTAAATTGAATACAACTCTGTCAATTACATGTACATTGCAGTGTGGACATATATTTTACAAACACAAATCATTTTTTTCTTCTTTTTTTGTTTTAGCTTATGACCAGATAGACTCAGCGAGGTCAGTTAAATTAAGCCGACCAGAATCAGAACCCAAAATAAAAGTAGACAAAAGCCATGTAAGTTTGTAAAGTGATTTCTGTTATGTGCAAATAATGTCATTTATCTGTCTGTCTGTCCATCTATCTATATATTTATCTATCTACCTATCTATATATGTACCTAACCATCATAATATACCTCAAAATAAGGACTTTCCAGGTTTCCTGGCTTCATTTTTCAACATTTGTAATAATTTTCATTAGTACAAACAATTTTCAGATGCTATGTACATTTTTCAAAGTCAACAAAAATATAAAATGTTGAAACTGAAACAAAAGAAATGTTTTACTTGCACTAAGGGATTAAATGGTGTTGTCAATAGGCAGTGATATAAACAGTTGACATGTTCCACAACTCATATACTTATTCATTGTAGTACCTGAGGACCTATTTGTAGACAGCTCACATGCTCTGTAACATGGAATACCTTTAAAGCTGTCAAAATTTTAGGATACTGTTTACCGGGTACTCATTGATCCTAAGGATTGGTTACCCAGGTACCCTCTCAGTTGCAAATTGTATTAAATGTCTTGTAGGTTCATACATGCCTACCCCCAGAGAGGTATAAAAATAATTATTAATAATATTAATGGCAAAAAGCACATAAAAAGAGCAATTTAGATATTACATTTCACATATACAGAAAACTATATGAAAAATGTTCAATTAATTTTGCTACTTACCTGGGTCTGTAGTTAATTAAAATGTCACAAATCAGATAAATCCATGTGGATTGTAGTTAGAACAAAATTATAGACACAAAACAGATTGATAAATTATTTATACACAACACTCACTTTAACTAGTCATCTTTCATTGAATGTTAGTTAAGTCAATTCCACAAAATCTCAATGCTGTAATACATCACTGTCAAATTAATTTTTCAAACTTTGTTGTTATTGGTTTGTTCTTTTCCTGATTCAACATGTTCAATATTCAATTTAACAAATCCCTATCTTCTAACATTTGAGACTAACATTAATGAGTTACATCAATAAAAGTCCGTTTCACTTGATATTTGGTGACATTTTTTTACATATATACTGATCCATTACCTAAGTGTATATCAAAATATTATGAATCCGTGACACTTGGTTTAAATTTTTAAAAAATCTGTCTGCTTTCTTGGAAATGTTTCATGTACAGTTACTAGACGTACATTGCATACGTTAGAAATATAAGATCAGTAGACAGAGGTCTACATTGAATGAATGTGCAGCAGCGATAAGCCACACAACATGAGCCGTGAACTGTACTCATTGTAAATGCTTCCTCAGGTACCAAGTAAAGGCCGCTATGGTGGCCATCTTGAAAACCTTGTCAGTACTGCTTTAGAAATGAGTCCTATTGACGTTGGATTTTCACTGAAGACTTCTTATGATGTCTTGTTGGTATTAAATGTGAAGACTTCTTATGATGTCTTGTTGGTATTAAATGTGAAGACTTCTTATGATGTCTTGTTGGTATTAAATGTGAAGACTTCTTATGATGTCTTGTTGGTATTAAATGTGAAGACTTCTTATGATGTCTTGTTGGTATTAAATGTGAAGACTTCTTATGATGTCTTGTTGGTATTAAATGTGAAGACTTCTTATGATGTCTTGTTGGTATTAAATGTGAGGACTTCTTATGATGTCTTGTTGGTATTAAATATTAATATGTTGCTGATCGGATCTGATCTATTATAGCCACGATGCCACCCATCTTTACTTTTTATAAATTGTTATTCCTTTTAAGTGGATCCATGTCTATGAACCAGTTCTCACAAAAAGACTTCTTATTGTATGCGGTTGCTTAGATATGACAGGGGTACTGAGACAATGTAAGTGTTATGATGTTCATGTTGAAAAGCTTACTTCCGATGAAGGATTGTCATATCAACATAGAGTAATGTAAAGATTATCTATGATGCCTAGTTAGTAATAAATTTAAAAAATGCCAATGTAAATTCCAACATGGCTGTAATAATATTGGCTAATAGACTTCTTATGTAATGTAAATTCCAACATGGCTGTAATAATATTGGCTAATAGACTTCTTATGTAATGTAAATTCCAACATGGCTGTAATAATATTCACTAATAGACTTCTTATGTAATGTAAATTCCAAATGGCTCTAATAATATTCACTAATAGACTTCTTATATAATGTAAATTCCTACATGGCTGTAATAATATTCACTAATAGACTTCTTATATAATGTAAATTCCAACATGGCTGTAATAATATTCACTAATAGACTTCTTATATAATATAAATTTCAAATGGCTCTAATAATATTCACTAATAGACTTCTTATATAATGTAAATTCCAACATGGCTCTAATAATATTCACTAATAGACTTCTTATATAATGTAAATTTCATCATGGCTGTAATAATATTCACTAATAGACTTCTTATATAATGTAAATTCCAACATGGCTGTAATAATATTGGCTAATAGACTTCTTATGTAATGTAAATTCCAACATGGCTGTAATAATATTCACTAATAGACTTCTTATATAATGTAAATTCCAACATGGCTGTAATAATATTCACTAATAGACTTCTTATATAATGTAAATTTCATCATGGCTGTAATAATATTCACTAATAGACTTCTTATATAATGTAAATTCCAACATGGCTGTAATAATATTCACTAATAGACTTCTTATATAATGTAAATTCTAACATGGCTGTAATAATATTCACTAATAGACTTCTTATATAATGTAAATTCCAACATGGCTGTAATAATATTCACTAATAGACTTCTTATATAATGTAAATTCCAACATTGCTGTAATAATATTCACTAATAGACTTCTTATATAATGTAAATTCCAACATGGCTGTAATAATATTCACTAATAGACTTCTTATATAATGTAAATTTCATCATGGCTGTAATAATATTCACTAATAGACTTATTATATAATGTAAATTCTAACATGGCTGTAATAATATTCACTAATAGACTTCTTATATAATATAAATTCCAACATGGCTGTAATAATATTGGCTAATAGACTTCTTATATAATGTAAATTCCAACATGGCTGTAATAATATTCACTAATAGACTTCTTATATAATGCAAATTCCAACATGGCTCTGATAATATTCACTAAGGGACTTCTTATATAATGTAAATTCCAACATGGCATGTAATAATATTCACTAATAGACTTCATATTATGTCCTGATGGTCCCAAATGCAAATGATGCTGTCACTAAAGACAGTGTCTGAACTGTAAAACAATGCATAGAATAAAACAGCAGTCATCTTTGAAAGTCAATAAGTTTGGTATTGTTCTGTAATAAAATATTGAAGCCATGATTTTATCGCAAGTAATAGTGAAACTTCTTCTCATTCGTGAGTAAATACCAATTCAGGAATTACAAATTAACTGCAAACTCTGAAACTAGCTGTTCATTAATAAGACATCCGGGAAACATATCTTTATGTCAGCAAGTATTGGTATTTATTTGCTTGGTTGTCTTGCTATCGTTGATCAAATTTGTGATTGAGTTTGCTAATTTATGGTATTTATTTCCTTGGTTGTCTTTTTATCATTGATCTCATTTGTGATTGAGTATTTGAGTATGCTAATTGATGGTATTGATTTGCTTCAAGGTTGTCTTGCTATCGTTGATCACATTTGTGATTGAGTATGCTAATTGATGATATTCATTTGCTCGTTTGTCTTGCTATCGTTGATCACATTTGTGATTTAGTATGCTAATTGATGGTATTCATTCGCTCGTTTGTCTTGCTATCGTTGATCACATTCGTGATTGAGTATGCTAATTTATGGTATTCATTTGTTTGGTTGTCTTGCTACCAAGGTTTCATTTGATTGTGATTGTCTTCATGTTCAACAAATAGTGTTCAAATTGTTTTTACTTTATAGTAAAAAATATTTGATCCATGACTGACCCTGCATTATAAGTGGGGTTTATCAAGGAAATGGTGTATGTATCTCTGTATATTTTGATAAACTGTGACATATGAAAACTTACAGATACGTAATTGAACTGTAAGATCGCTCCGGTGGCTTAGTGGTTAGAGCATCCACTGGGGAAGCTCCTGTCTTGGGTTCGATCCCTGGCTGAGTCATACCAATGACATACAAAAATGGTACTAGCAGCTGTCTCGCTTGGTGCTCAACATTATGAGGTTAATGTTAGGACTGGTCAGCCTGGTTTCAGGATAAGATGACTGGGTTTGACATCATGCTACATGTCTGTGGCATGATGCCCAGTGCTAGACATCACTATAAACTGCCTCAACGCAGACATTGTAGCAGTATGACTGAAAAATTGTTAAAGCTACATTAAAAATCCTAATCACACACACATTGAACTGTAAACATGCACACCGATTGTTTTTCGATCTTTGAATCGAGTGCACTCACAGTAAATATAAAAGCTTCTTCTCACATGATCACATGTACATGAGTAAATCAAATTCTCATAATCTTAAGGATGTTTATAGTGTTTTGTTAAATGTACCCTTCACAAAGATGTCAGCTATTACCCATATGTAGGTTAGGAAAACTCAACTTACATCAGAACCAACATGTATAGAAATCCCAAGAACGTAACCCTTACATGGAATACCTGTATGTATAAGGTATATGGTTATATATTTTATCATCATCTTTAACATTTGTATCATCATCTTTAACATCTGTATACACCGGTCCCTCAATAACTCGTGCCCTGATAACTCGCAAACCCGCTTATAACATGGAGTCTGGCAAGGATCCCGATTTTTCCCGAAAGAAAAAATATTTAAAAAATCTTTCAAAATATGCTGAATGTGAAGAAATTACGATAAGAATTGGTAATTTAAACATTTATACATTTCTCGTTTTATCATCATCAAAAATGGTAATGGTAATGATCAATGAAAATGTCCGGTAAATGCTAACAGGTGGCAGCAGATAATGAATTAAACAGCAATTAAATATCTTGCTGTGTGAAAACCACTTTCTAATCCTTTATTTCTGTTTCAATGTAAATATTATAATTGCAACATATTCTTTTATATGAAAACATGAAAAGAGTCAACCAGCCGTCACATCGAAACCCGTGAGTACTTCCATGAGAACATAATTACATGCCAGCTTTGTTTTGATCAACAAGCTTGATGAAGTGTTTGTTGCACTAAAATAATCCATTGAAAGAGACCTGTGTTGTTTTATCACTTATGTCTCATGCATCAAATCAAGTAAGTGACGATTTTGCTTGACGGCAGTGAAATCAGAGAGTAACACAAAAAATTAACTGATTTTTTTCAAAAAGTCTAGTCATTTGTCTGGCGTATCACAACCGGCATTTATATTATCATGTTCTACTTTACATTGTTTCAAATTTTTCATTTTACTTCTACCGCAATCAAATATATACACTGTATATGAATCGATCGATCAACATTGTTTCTAAAAAAGAGAGTCGATCTTTTGTATTAAACAAATACTTCTAATTTGGATTAAACAATAAAACAAGAATGTATCCAATTCAGCACAAAAATTAGTGACGTAATACACAATGTGTAAAGCGGTACATGTGTTAATTGAATGGAAACCATGTGGAATAATGTTTTCAATTAACTCCTCAATATACGGTAATTTATCTTGAAATTAATGTTACTCTATGAGGAATAAATAAACTACATCGTAAGAAGAGATATTTATTCACAGTTAATCACATCACGATTATAAAGTGAGTACTAAAAACTAAAAAATCTGCCACTCACCCACCCTTTTGCCTTTTTATCGATGCTTTTGTTAGTATAGGTCCCTTGATAACTCACACCTCACTTATAGTGCGGTCGATGTTTTTGTATCCCGATGTGCGCGAGTTATCGAGGGAGTGATGTATCTATATATACTCATCTGTTGCCATTATGATAATAATGAGATAGCTTGGCGACATCTGTGATGCCCATAGTATTCATACTTGTCAATACATGTACAATTAATGTCAAATAAATACTTTGTCTTTTATTTAATTTGTAAGCAGATTTAATTAGACAGAACTTGACAGTAATTTACTTTAAGAAATGTTATTGAAGATTCAACATTAGTAAAAGTATTCATTGCTTATCAATTCTTGTCAATTATTCAACTTTCAAGAGATACAAGTTGAGATGTACTAGAATTAATGTACAACTTTAAAGAGATACAAGTTGAGATGTACTTGAATTAATCTACAACTTTAAAGAGATACAAGTTCAGATGTTCTAGAATTAATCTACAACTTTAAAGAGATACAAGTTCATATGTTCTAGAATTAATCTACAACTTTAAAGAGATACAAGTTGAGATGTACTTGAATTAATCTACAACTTTAAAGAGATACAAGTTGAGATGTACTTGAATTAATGTACAACTTTAAAGAGATACAAGTTCAGATGTTCTAGAATTAATCTACAACTTTAAAGAGATACAAGTTCAGATGTTCTAGAATTAATCTACAATTTTAAAGAGATACAAGTTCAGATGTTCTAGAATTAATCTACAACTTTAAAGAGATACAAGTTGAGATGTTCTAGAATTAATCTACAACTTTAAAGAGATACAAGTTCAGATGTTCTAGAATTAATCTACAACTTTAAAGAGATACAAGTTCAGATGTTCTAGAATTAATCTACAACTTTAAAGAGATACAAGTTCAGATGTACTAGAATTAATCTACAACTTTAAAGAGATAGAAGTTGAGATGTACTTGAATTAATCTACAACTTTAAAGAGATACAAGTTCAGATGTACTAGAATTAATGTACAACTTTAAAGAGATACAAGTTCAGATGTTCTAGAATTAATCTACAACTTTAAAGAGATACAAGTTGAGATGTACTTGAATTAATCTACAACTTTAAAGAGATACAAGTTCAGATGTTCTAGAATTAATCTACAACTTTAAAGAGATAGAAGTTCAGATGTACTTGAATTAATCTACAACTTTAAAGAGATACAAGTTGAGATGTACTTGAATTAATCTACAACTTTAAAGAGATACAAGTTCAGATGTTCTAGAATTAATCTACAACTTTAAAGAGATAGAAGTTCAGATGTACTTGAATTAATCTACAACTTTAAAGAGATACAAGTTCAGATGTACTAGAATTAATGTACAACTTTAAAGAGATACAAGTTCAGATGTACTTGAATTAATCTACAACTTTAAAGAGATACAAGTTCAGATGTACTAGAATTAATCTACAACTTTAAAGAGATACAAGTTCAGATGTTCTAGAATTAATCTACAACTTTAAAGAGATACAAGTTCATATGTTCTAGAATTAATCTACAACTTTAAAGAGATACAAGTTGAGATGTACTTGAATTAATCTACAACTTTAAAGAGATACAAGTTGAGATGTACTTGAATTAATGTACAACTTTAAAGAGATACAAGTTCAGATGTTCTAGAATTAATCTACAACTTTAAAGAGATACAATTTGAGATGTACTTGAATTAATCTACAACTTTAAAGAGATACAAGTTCAGATGTTCTAGAATTAATCTACAACTTTAAAGAGATACAATTTGAGATGTACTTGAATTAATCAACAACTTTAATGAGATACAAGTTCAGATGTTCTAGAATTAATCTACAACTTTCAAGAGATAGAAGTTGAGATGTACTTGAATTAATCTACAACTTTAATGAGATAGAAGTTCAGATGTACTTGAATTAATCTACAACTTTAAAGAGATACAAGTTCAGATGTTCTAGAATTAATCTACAACTTTAAAGAGATACAAGTTCAGATGTACTTGAATTAATCTACAACTTTAAAGAGATACAAGTTCAGATGTTCTAGAATTAATCTACAACTTTCAAGAGATAGAAGTTCAGATGTACTTGAATTAATCTACAACTTTAAAGAGATACAAGTTGAGATGTACTTGAATTAATGTACAACTTTAAAGAGATACAAGTTCAGATGTTCTAGAATTAATCAACAACTTTAATGAGATACAAGTTCAGATGTTCTAGAATTAATCTACAACTTTCAAGAGATAGAAGTTGAGATGTACTTGAATTAATCTACAACTTTAATGAGATAGAAGTTCAGATGTACTTGAATTAATCTACAACTTTGAAGAGATACAAGTTCAGATGTACTTGAATTAATCTACAACTTTAAAGAGATACAAGTTCAGATGTTCTAGAATTAATCTACAACTTTCAAGAGATAGAAGTTGAGATGTACTTGAATTAATCTACAACTTTAAAGAGATACAAGTTGAGATGTACTTGAATTAATGTACAACTTTAAAGAGATACAAGTTCAGATGTTCTAGAATTAATCTACAACTTTCAAGAGATAGAAGTTCAGATGTACTTGAATTTATCTACAACTTTAAAGAGATACAAGTTGAGATGTACTTGAATTAATGTACAACTTTAAAGAGATACAAGTTCAGATGTTCTAGAATTAATCTACAACTTTAAAGAGATACAAGTTCAGATGTTCTAGAATTAATCTACAACTTTAAAGAGATACAAGTTCAGATGTTCTAGAATTAATCTACAACTTTAAAGAGATAGAAGTTGAGATGTACTTGAATTAATGTACAACTTTAAAGAGATACAAGTTGAGATGTACTAGAATTAATGTACAACTTTTTAATATTCCAGTATGAACCACAAATCCCAAAGCAACCCACATCACATCGTCGCTACAGACAACCATCCCTTGTCGATGATAGCAGCAGTTCAGAGGAGGAACTACTTAAGGAAAATCATTTAGGACAGAAGGACCATGACAAGGAAAAATACAGGTAGCAAAAGATTTTCTGGCATTTAGTAGAATCTGTTTACAGAGTCATACAAATGTAGAAGGCAAAACTTAATTAATTGATGACTTTTGTCAGGGGACGTGCCTTGTAAAGATTTGTGTTTCTAGTTATAACAGAGTTATTGCCCTGTCTCCATCAATTTTAAATTTTCAAAGCTTCTTATAACCAGTATAGCTAGTGAGCCATTGAATATTTTCTGACTCAATTTGGTGAGTACATGATCTCATTGATCTATTTGTTCCTTGTTTGTGTGGAAGGTGTGGTGGTTTTCAGATCATTGAGTGCTGGGCTCATAGTCCATGGGTTACAGTTTTGATACCCAGATCATTGAGTGCTGGGCTCATAGTCCATGGGTTACAGTTTTGATACCCAGATCATTGTGTGCTGGGCTCATAGTCCAAGAGTTACAGGCTTGATACCCAGATCATTGAGTGCTGGGCTCATAGTCCAAGGTTTACAGGTTTGATACCCAGACAGGTCAACACAGGTTTCCTGCCTCTGTGTATTATTGAGAAAGGCACTTTGCTTCCATTTCTTCAATGTAATTTATCAAATAGTTTGCCAATAAACAAAACCTTTCAAATGCTGTGTCTTATAAACACTATTTGAGATAGTTATGCCCCTTGACATTTGTCTTCACTTGGGATGTTGCCTGTATAAACTAACACAGCTCAGAAACCATTCAATATATTCTGATGCAATTTAGCATCAACATTGTGTCATAGACCCATTTTGCCTTTGTTGTTTTGTCTTAGTGTCTAAGATAAGGAAGATATGCTTGGTGCATCAGAACTTGTAACTAATGCACTGGATTTCGTCAAACATGTAATACAAATAAAGGAAATGCTTATTGAATTAGCATAGGATGTTAAAGTTAACACATTATTTTTCTTGTTATATAAATGTTACTTGCATTACAGATTCCAGTCATATCATTCCATTACAAATTCCAGTCATATCATTCCATTACAGATTCTAGTCATATCATTGCATTGTGACTATTTCCAGTCATATCATTGCATTGTGACTATTTCCAGTGATATTGCATTGTGACTATTTCCAGTCATA
The DNA here is from genome assembly GCA_029339505.1 of Unio delphinus. NCBI lineage: Eukaryota > Metazoa > Mollusca > Bivalvia > Unionida > Unionidae > Unio > Unio delphinus. The sequence goes on along the minus strand of JAQISU010000055.1, from coordinate 719,659 downwards.
TCATTGCATTGTGACTATTTCCAGTGATATTGCATTGTGACTATTTCCAGTCATTACAATGCAGTACAACTATTTCTTGAAGATGATACTTGAGCAGGATTTGTGTAGCTATTGTCTGAGTTTGAGACTAACAGAAGTCATGATTTGTTTGTGCATCTGAAATTATTTTTAATTTGTATTTTACTTGCTTAGGAATAAAGTATGTACACAACCTTGATATATATATATATATATATATATATATATATATATATATATATATATATATATATATATATATATACACACACACACACACACACACACAACCTTGATACTAACAATTGGACATGTATGTATGGTACATTATGGTATTAATATAAACACATATACATTGTCATACAAGTTTCAGTTTGTATTCTCTTTTTCCATGAAATTTTCATATTTATTAGGTGTCTGGTAGTGGAAAATGTATGACAATTAACGACATGTGTAAGAACTTAATGCAGTGATGGTTTCAAAGCCCAAGGGAGCAAGATGGAGCTGGCCTTTTGCACTGAACTCATTGCTAATCGGTCTTGTGTTAAAATGTAGCATATTAACTAAATAGCTATGCATGAAGCTTGAATAGCTATGCAGAAAGCTTGAATAACTATGCAGAAAGCTTGAATAACTATGCATGAAGCTTAAAAAGCTATGCATGAAACTTGAATAACTATGTATAGAACTAGGTTGATGTATCCCAAATTTTCAGCATAGCAGAATTTCTTTCAGTTTGTTTTCCAGCAGCCATTTTAAAAATCTTGTCAGTACTCCTTCCAAATAGCTGGTCAAAGCAACATACGATTTTCACCAATAGACTTCTTATGATGTCTAGCTGATCCTAAATGAAATCAGTGCCAATTTGACATCCAGTATGGCCACCATAGCAGTCATCTTGAAATTCTTGCTATTGCAGATTTTCCAGAAAAGAAAGTCATATTCATATTGGGTTTTTCACCTAAAGATTTATTATTAAAATTAAAATGATGTGAAATAAAATATGGCTACCACATCAGTCTTCTTTAAAGTATGTCATTGCTAATCCTTCTGCATAGATCGTCATATCAACATGTGGTTTTCACAGAAAGACTTCCTATGATGTTCAGTTGGTCCTAAATGAAAATATTGTGAATATAACATCTATCATGGCCACATCAACATCCATCTCGATCATATAATTATTTTTATTACTACTTCACCAGAACAGAAAGTCATGAGGATGTGGGTGCTGCATATATCTGATTTAATATATATTTAATTATTTTGTTTGTCAGTTTTAATTTTTTTTCTTCTTTTTTTTAATTATATTTTTCCAGAAAATCGGTTGACCTGAATTAATTTTTGGTAAACTAGTAATGTTGACCTTGATTCCAGACCTGCCAACTCTTTTGATTTTGCCATAAGTCTTACGAAAATTACCCTCAAAATATGGACGTACAGCTTACTAGCAAAAATTACAGAAAAAGTGATCGATGCCAAAAAATCCAGATAATCGGGTCATCCATGTTTTATTTAGATAATGTTTTTGATCTTAGAATTAGTGAAATTAGTCAGTGAACCAGACTAACTTTACAGCAGCACTCCCAGATGCTTTAAACTGCACCTATTTATGATAAGTAAATGCATGATCAAACTGTTGATTATATAACTTTATAAATGGTGTCCAGAAAGCGATACATGTGGATATGGAAATCTGCATTGTAATAGTTCATAAAATAAATTGAAATTGATGTGTGGCTGTAGACTGAATGCAGATGATTCATTTCATAAAATAAACTGAAATTGATAAGTGACTGTAGACATCATACAGATGATTCATTTCATAAAATAAATTGAAATTGACAAGTGGCTGTAGACTGAATGCAGATGATTCATTTCATAAAATAAACTGAAATTGACAAGTAACTGTAGACAGCATACAGATGATTCATTTTATTAAATAAATTGAAATTGACAAGTGTCTGTAGACAGCATACAGATGATTTATTTCATAAAATAAATTGAAATTGACAAGTGTCTGTAGACAGCATGCAGATGATTCATTCATAAAATAAACTGAAATTGACAAGTAACTGTAGACAGCATACAGATGATTCATTTTATTAAATAAATTGAAATTGACAAGGGACTGTAGACAGCATACAGATGATTTATTTTATAAAATAAATTGAAATTGACAAGTGACTGTAGACAGCATACAGATGATTTATTTCATTGGTCATTGCATATTGTAAATACTTACTGTACTTATAAGTCAAGTTCAGCTGCAAACTGCACAGATCTTCTGTCATATTATGCATCAGCAGATCTAGGATTTGCATTTTGTAAAAAGTAATCAGTAGAACAGTGTAGACCCTGATTTAACAGTGCATTATACAATGATAGATAAGGATCTGTATTGTTTGCAGTTCGATTTATAATCAAGTATATTGACTTTAGCTCACCTTGCCATATGGCCAAATGAGTTTATGGTGTGGTCCTTGGTGTGTACATAACTTTTAGGGTTGGGTTATGAATACTTTCAAAATAATCAATTAAGACTATTTCCCATGGGACTGGGAGAGATTCAGTGGATAATAATTGTTGTGCGAATGACTTTTTATGTTGTTTGCTGTGAGGGTGTTTTGGTGTTTAGTATTTGGTCTTGGAAAGTGATTTTATGTATTTGGTCTAGGAAAGTGAATCGCTGTATTTTGTCTTGAAAAGCAGTTCTATGTAGATTGCCTTGGAAAATAGTTCAGTGTATATGGTCATGGAAAGTGATTCAGTGCATATGGTCTTGGAAAGTGATTCTCTGTATATGGTCTTACAAAGTGATTCTATGTATAGGTCTTGGAACATGATTTTAAATATATATGGTCTTTGAAAATGATTCGGTGTACACCACTCCCTTGATAACTTGTGCCTTGATTACTTGTGAACCCGCTTATAAAGTGGGGTTGGGCATAGATTCCATTTTTTAAACCAGAAAATACCCCAAAAATTGATCCCTAATTGTTGAACTTGAAGAAAATCGCGATGAAAACTGGTAACAGAAGCTTTGATATATTGCTTGTTTTATCATCATAAACGGTAAATAGGACCTGAACATTTTAATCAACATTATGAAATATCAAATTTAAAAATAGGTCATAGAGTTTGTTACATATACTTTTCAAACGACATTCCTAGTACACCACAATTAATGATCTGTAAGGAAATTTCCATCAATGAAAATGTCCTTACGCCGAGTAAAGGCAGTACTTTAATAAATAAATATAAAGTAAATAAATAATTTATCAATTGAGATATGTGTTCTAGTTCTATCTTTTAGCTCCTTTCAAGCGTAATCGTCATGTTGCAGTGTGTCAATCTACCGTAACAGCTATGTCTGCGAGCATTTCTATGAGAACTTAATTAAGTGCCGACTATGTTTCTATAACTGACTTGCGGAAGTATTTGTTGTATTGTTGCAATTAATTTAACCTGGCATCCTTTGTATTATAACATTCATTATGTCTTTTGAATCAAATAAAGGATGTGGAATAAAAAAAAGTTATAAAGAAACAAAATTCTGCAAACTTAAAATCTGGTGACCCTTGTCATATGTCAGGTGAGCTCACTTCATTATCAATCAAACACTGTTATAAATATTATTGTGTATGTAACATAAACTACCTTAAATTAACTGACTCTTTTATAACTGTGAACAAAGACAGCATTGCAAAAACTTCATAATATAAAAAGCTTGATTTCACAGATGCAAACCAATGTGAGCAAGCAAGTTTCAGAATTATTGAACTGGCAATTAGAGATACCCTCAAGCATGATAAGAAGTTTCATTATTACTTCCATTGAAATCATGACATCATTATTGTACTATTTGAACAATTCAAAAATTGAGTTTTGACATAGATGATTGTCTCAAGAAAATACATGTTGCCTGTTTTTGAGAAAAAGGAATCTTGTTTGGTAGTGTATCAATAGTTAGTCTTGTTCCTTGCTATGAGGACTCCTGATTTGGCAGGATGCTATTAAACATCACTATGGGAACCAGACTTATCAACAAAAAGCAGTGACATAATTCAGATTTGTCATATACATGTGATGGTTGTTGAAACCAGTTGAAACGATCATTCACATGTTGGACATTTTGAGAAAATAAAAGTCATTTAAAAAGAATAGTGAACAATTTAATTAGAAAAAGTGCGTTATTAAAAATTCTTATCAATGTGATTGTAAAATGAGGTATCAGTCATTAAACAGCCCAGTTCCCGAATACTGCCTCCACCCCACGGTTTTCTCGATGTCAAAATGACTTTGTTTAACTTTTAGAGTTCCCTCTGTAACTCATGATTTGCTTATAGTGCGTTCTATGTGTTATTGAGGGAGAGGTGTATATGGTCTTTTAAAATGATTCTGTGTATTTGGTCTTAGAAAATGATTCTATATATATATATATATATATATATATATATATATATATACATATATATAGATATATATATATATATATATATATATATATATATATATATATATATATATATATATATAGATATATATATATATATATATATATATATATATATATATATATATATATATATATATATATATATAGTCTTGGGAAGTGATTTTTTTGTATATGATCTAGGAAATTGGTTCTTTGTATTTGATCTAGGAAATTGATTCTTTGTATTTGATATAGGAAATTGATTCTTTGTATTTGATCTAGGAAATTGATTCTTTGTATTTGATATAGGAAATTGGTTCTTTGTATTTGATATAGGAAATTGATTCTTTGTATTTTTGATATAGGAAATTGATTCTTTGTATTTGATATAGGAAGTTGATTCTTTGTATTTTATATAGGAAATTGATTCTTTGTATTTGATCTAGGAAAGTGATTCTTTGTATTTGATCTAGGAAAGTCATTCTATATATATGATCTTGGAAAGTGATTATATATATAGTCTTGGGAAGTGGGTCTGTGTATTTGGTCTAGGAAAGTCATTTTCTGTATTTTTTTATAGGAAAGTTTTTTTTGTGTTTGGTCTTGGAAAGTGATTCTATATTCATGTCTCAGGAAAGAAGAAAAATAATGCCAACAGTGATGAACAGTATAATAACTAAGTGCTACAAGCTTCTTTTTCTCAAATACCTCTGACCATGTGGGTTCAAGTCTCAGGTTTCAAATGTGGGTATGTTAACAAGTTTGCCAGTAGCTTCTGCCATGTACAGCTTATCATGTGTTGTAAAATGGCATTAAACCCTCGACAGTCTAAATGTCTGTGAATTTGCATTTTCAGGCTGACATATGTCAGCTACCCAGGTGAGTGATATCATCCCCGCTTTGACCTGTTATTTTCTAATTAAGTATCATGTACATCCAGGAATGGAACATACCAGTTTGAACCTAGGAAACCATTTATTCTCAGAACCCATGCAGCATCACGGGATAGGGATAGGTACATGAATTTACCATTTTCATTGTACGGAATAACATTGCAAGCCTTTAGTGCTAGATTGTGACTCTTTTTTAAAAAAATGGAAATATTGGTAGACATGCATCTTTGTTTGAGCTTTATATACATTGATCCCTCATAATAAAGTCCTTCAGTATAGTGAAGTCTCATATAATGTAGGTACAGTAGAACCTCTTTTGAAAGACCATCCCTTCTGCCAGAAACATATGGTCTCATGACAGGTGGTTTCTCATAATAGTTCATACCACTATATAATCAACACATCTGTACATTGAGAATAATTATGGTCTTTCAGGATAGGTGGTCTCCTGTAGTAGTGGTCTTTCAAGATAGGTTTTACTGTGTTGTCATGGATACTATTTTTGGCATGAGTGTAGTTTTGATAATGAGTTTACCTCAGTATAAGATAACCTTATAACACAGTACTCTTGTATGACTCTCTTAATTAAATGGCATTACAGTGTGGGATCAGTGCATATACTTGTATATGGTAAATTCTTGATTTTATATGTATTTGACTTACATTTGCATTTGTGTGAATTCATATTAACACCAAAGCAGATAAATATACCCTGAAATATACATCATTCACATTTATCCGTAAACATTGTAGTACAGGTATGCAAACAGGAAGTTATATTTTTTATGTGTTCAGCCAGGATGAAGATTCAGCTCTTCATTGATGGACGAATTTGAGTCCAATAAATTTTCTGTATGTAGGGTTTCTCAGTAACACATGGATGGATTTGAGTCAAATGCATTCGATGTATGTAGGGTTTCTCAGTAACACATGGATGGATTGGAGTCTGATGCATTCGCTGTGTGTAGGGTTTCTCAGTAACACATGGATGGATTGGAGTCCAATGCATTCGCTGTATGTAGGGTTTCTCAGTAACACAATCTTTGTGTACATCAGGGGTTTATTATATGTATATGTACTCTTGACTGATTTATTTTTACTGCTGTAGGTATTTTTCTGATAGTATAGCATAACTTAAAAAAATGCAATGATATATAATTCCTATATAAAATGCAATGATATATAATTCCTATATAAAATGCAATGATATATAATTCCTATATAAAATGCAATGATATATAATTCCTATATAAAATGCAATGATATATATAATTCCTATATAAAATGCAATGATATATAATTCCTATATAAAATGCAATGATATATAATTCCTATATAAAATGCAATGATATATAATTCCTATATAAAATGCAATGATATATAATTCCTATATAAAATGCAATGATATATAATTCCTATATAAAATGCAATGATATATAATTCCTATATAAAATGCAATGATATATAATTCCTATATAAAATGCAATGATATATAATTCCTATATAAAATGCAATGATATATAATTCCTATATAAAATGCAATGATATATAATTCCTATATAAAATGCAATGATATATAATTCCTATATAAAATGTAATGATATATAATTCCTATATAAAATGCAATGATATATAATTCCTATATAAAATGCAATGATATATAATTCCTATATAAAATGCAATGATATATAATTCCTATATAAAATGCAATGATATATAATTCCTATATAAAATGCAATGATATATAATTCCTATATAAAATGCAATGATATATATAATTCCTATATAAAATGCAATGATATATAATTCCTATATAAAATGCAATGATATATAATTCCTATATAAAATGCAATGATATATAATTCCTATATAAAATGCAATGATATATAATTCCTATATAAAATGCAATGATATATAATTCCTATATAAAATGCAATGATATATAATTCCTATATAAAATGCAATGATATATAATTCCTATATAAAATGCAATGATATATAATTCCTATATAAAATGCAATGATATATAATTCCTATATAAAATGCAATGATATATAATTCCTATATAAAATGCAATGATATATAATTCCTATATAAAATGCAATGATATATAATTCCTATATAAAATGCAATGATATATAATTCCTATATAAAATGCAATGATATATAATTCCTATATAAAATGCAATGATATATAATTCCTATATAAAATGCAATGATATATAATTCCTATAAAAAATGCAATGATATATAATTCCTATATAAAATGCAATGATATATATAATTCCTATATAAAATGCAATGATATATAATTCCTATATAAAATGCAATGATATATAATTCCTATATAAAATGCAATGATATATAATTCCTATATAAAATGCAATGATATATAATTCCTATATAAAATGCAATGATATATAATTCCTATATAAAATGCAATGATATATAATTCCTATATAAAATGCAATGATATATAATTCCTATATAAAATGCAATGATATATAATTCCTATATAAAATGCAATGATATATAATTCCTATATAAAATGCAATGATATATATAATTCCTATATAAAATGCAATGATATATAATTCCTGTATAAAATGCAATGATATATAATTCCTATATAAAATGCAATGATATATAATTCCTATATAAAATGCAATGATATATAATTCCTATATAAAATGCAATGATATATAATTCCTATATAAAATGCAATGATATATATAATTCCTATATAAAATGCAATGATATATATAATTCCTATATAAAATGCAATGATATATAATTCCTATATAAAATGCAATGATATATAATTCCTATATAAAATGCAATGATATATAATTCCTATATAAAATGCAATGATATATAATTCCTATATAAAATGCAATGATATATAATTCCTATATAAAATGCAATGATATATATAATTCCTATATAAAATGCAATGATATATAATTTCTATATAAAATGCAATGATATATAATTCCTATATAAAATGCAATGATATATAATTCCTATATAAAATGCAATGATATATAATTCCTATATGAAATGCAATGATATATATAATTCCTATATGAAATGCAATGATATATAATTCCTGTATAAAATGCAATGATATATATAATTCCTATATAAAATGCAATGATATATATAATTCCTATATAAAATGCAATGATATATAATTCCTATATAAAATGCAATGATATATAATTCCTATATAAAATGCAATGATATATAATTCCTATATAAAATGCAATGATATATAATTCCTATATAAAATGCAATGATATATATAATTCCTATATAAAATGCAATGATATATAATTTCTATATAAAATGCAATGATATATAATTCCTATATAAAATGCAATGATATATAATTCCTATATAAAATGCAATGATATATAATTCCTATATAAAATGCAATGATATATAATTCCTATATAAAATGCAATGATATATAATTCCTATATAAAATGCAATGATATATAATTCCTATATAAAATGCAATGATATATATAATTCCTATATAAAATGCAATGATATATAATTCCTATATAAAATGCAATGATATATATAATTCCTATATAAAATGCAATGATATATAATTCCTATATAAAATGCAATGATATATAATTCCTATATAAAATGCAATGATATATAATTCCTATATAAAATGCAATGATATATAATTCCTATATAAAATGCAATGATATATAATTCCTATATAAAATGCAATGATATATAATTCCTATATAAAATGCAATGATATATATAATTCCTATATAAAATGCAATGATATATATAATTCCTATATAAAATGCAATGATATATATAATTCCTATATAAAATGCAATGATATATAATTCCTATATAAAATGCAATGATATATAATTCCTATATAAAATGCAATGATATATAATTCCTATATAAAATGCAATGATATATAATTCCTATATAAAATGCAATGATATATAATTCCTATATAAAATGCAATGATATATAATTCCTATATAAAATTCAGATTTGCATGGTAATGATACAGTGCTGAGAGAATAAAAAAAGGTCACTGCTTTTGCCTGACACATTCATTTTGTAAAGTTTTGTTTTTTATCAATGTTTTTAGACCCAAGTTTCAGTATATAAAATCTTTTACTTTTTTTACTGTGCCTTACAGATGTAATCATATGGTGTTATTCTTTCATTTTACTTGCCGCTCATTGCGTGATTTCTACCTCAGCAAATTTTTTTTTTAACCTGAATTTTTTTTATAGTGTGTAGACTTTAAATAAGATCATCCTACTTTTCTCACATTCTGCTTTGAATGGCCTACTTTTCTCACATTCTACTTTGAATGGCCTACTTTTCTCACATTCTACTTTGAATGGCCTACTTTTCTCACATTCTACTTTGAATGGCCTACTTTTCTCACATTCTACTTTGAATGGCCTAGTGATATAAAATGTATTAAAATTTAGTACATCTGATTCAACACATGCTAAATGTTGCTGGAGTTGTGGCATGGCAATGTTCTTTAAGATATTCATAATTTTAGTTATCTTTTCTGTGTTTTATCAACAACAATGAAATTATTTAAAACTTTTTTAAAGGGTTTTTCTGCATTATGATCACTGAGTTGTAGTTTTTGAATTTCCAGCCATTGGCTGTAGGTTTTGAAATGACAACTCTTCAATGTTAATGCAGAAAATCCCTCAGACACATTTCTGTATTTTAATTTGTATGGAATCATTAGGAGAATTATAGGTCTCTGTGATCCATATTTCATTCCAAGTTACTGTATTGCTTGGATGTGAAGAAGATCTATTTCTCAAATTTGCCATTATGAATGGCCTTTCACATGACTTTAGCATTTGACCAAAGGAGTAGTGCAGCATGGTGCCAAAAGACAGTCACTGTGACCTCATTACATGGTCCATGCTATATGGCAACTTTCCTAATTGTTTGATTTGCTATCTGCTAATAGCTCGATATGTTTCACTTATCAAAAAAGATTCTGTTAGACTAGAAAAATATTATGTTACGTAACAAGTCCTCATTTTTAAAACAAGTCATAACCTGAGAAAATTGCTGATATGTGTACTTCAAACCAGTAAATTAAAATAAAGTTTAGAGATTAAGTGTGGTATATTTCAGTGTTCATTAAAAAGAAAAAAAAGAAGAATTTTATTAATAAATCTCTTGTCTCTCTGTCACACAAAGCTAAGCTGTACAGCTTTACGTTTCTTGATAAAAACATATAATGCACCATAATTTAACAGTGTTAACAGTGGAATGTTGATAACCTTTTAAACCCGTGAGTTTTGTAAGTTTGGAATAAAGATCATATTAATGATTCTGATACTTTTGAGCGCTTTTTCTGCCTTGCTAGCTGGTATTCAATGCTGAACATTTTGTATTCTCTTAACATCAGTAACTTCTAATAACAGCACTGCTTTTGAGTGATAATTTCATACGTATATCTCAATACAATACTTATATACATATCATATATATAGTAGCTTATTAGTTTATGCGTGTGTGTGTGTGATTTGAAATTATAGCGTAACATTAACAATTTTCCAGTCAAATCGCTACAGTGTGTGCAGTGTTGCAGTTTAATGTAATGTCTGCACTAGGGCAACATGCTGCAGACATGTAGTATCAATATAAACCAGTCACATTTTCCTGACACCAGGCTGACCAGTCCTGACACTAATCTTCCTGACACCAGGCTGACCAGTCCTAACACTAATTTTCCTGACACCAGGCTGACCTGTCCTAACACTAATTTTCCTGACACCAGGCTGACCAGTCCTAACACTAAATCTTAAATACTGGGTGTCATAGGAGGCAGTTGTTAGTACTATTTTATGCCACTAGAGCAGTCACATATCAGTCTTGTCTAATTGCAGACAACATAGACTCTGATCTGCCATCAGATAATGTTACAACAGATCAGGGTCTATGTTATGTTTTTTAATTGATTACTTCTAACAAACTGGACAGACCTAGATCTGTACCTTTTGCAATGGCAGATTTTGGTATGCGCAATTTGTATCCAGATTCAACTTGTAAGTGAGTATATGATTAGAGTCATATAAATTTACTAAACTGTTGATACCTTTCAAACTAATCTTTGGATAGCTGGTTTACCATTCCATCACTGGTTTTACTGTCATTACATGCAGGAAGAAATCATATTCAAAAAGATTTTGTGTGCAGTGGTTTGGTTTACGCCATAGCCTTAATTTATTGTGGCCTACAAATTATTTTAGCTTATTAAATGCACACAAGGTCGTTGCCATTAAAAACAAAATAATATTCTGTGCAGCATCACCAAGTTGTGTCAGTACTTGTCTTAACTGTCTTCTTGCAACTCTGTCCTCAGAAAGAGTTCAAGAAAGTGTGTTTTATATAATGATGTGAGAAATTAGAATAGGCAGAATGTATTGGCAAGAATCAGTTTTTGCAGAGTTCCTATTTATGGTTTATTTTTCAGTGGGATTTGTGTTAATAATGTGTGACAATACCTATTTCATGTTAGCAGGGATTGGCATCTGTGATGTACCTATTTCATGTTTGTAGAGATTGGCATCTGTGATGTACCTATTTCATGTTAGTAGGGATTGGCATCTGTGATGTACCTATTTCATGTTAGCAGGGATTGGCATCTGTGATGTACCTATTTCATGTTTGTAGAGATTGGCATCTGTGATGTACCTATTTCATATTAGCAAGGAATTGGCATCTGTGATGTACCTATTTCATGGTTGTAGATATTGGCATCTGTGATGTACCTATTTCATGTTAGCAGGGATTAGCATCTGTGATGTACCTATTTCCTGTTGGTAGAGATTGGCATCTGTGTTGAACCTATTTCATGTTAGTAGGGATTGGCATCTGTGATGTACATATTTCATGGTTGTAGATATTGGCATCTGTGATGTACCTATTTCTTGTTGGTAGAGATTGGCATTTCTGATGTACCTATTTCATGTTTATAGGGTTTGGCATCTGTGATGTACCTATTTCATGTTTGTAGGGATTGGCATATGTGATGTACCTATTTCCTGTTGGTAGAGATTGGCATCTCCGTTTTGCCTATTTTATGTCAGTTGGAATTGGCATCTGTGATGTTTCTATTTCATGTTAGCATATTTTCATGATTGTAGGGATTGGCATATGTGATATACCTATTTTATGTTAGCAGGGATGGGCATCTGTGATGTACCTATTTCATATTAGCATGGATTGGCATCTGTGATATACCTATTTCATGTTTGTAAGGATTGGCATCTGTGATGTACCTATTTCCTGTTGGTAGAGATTGGCATTTCTGATGTACCTATTTCATGTATGTAGAGATTGGCATTTCTGATGTACCTAAATTTGTGTGTAGGGTTTGGCATCTGTGATGTACCTATTTCATGTCAGGAGAGATTGGAATCTCTCATGTACTTATTTCTTGTCAGTAGGGATTGGCATCTCCAATGTAACTATTACATGTTTGTAGGGTTTGGCATCTCTATTTCATGTCAGTAGGGATTGGCATATCTGCCTATCACCCTAGCTAACACGGTTATTATAGTTACCCATCACAGCTTGCACATATTTGTATCTAAATACAAGCAGAAATACTACTAAAATTCCACACAGATTATATTATTCCTTTAAATATTGTAAGATTTTAAACTAACCTTCCATAATTTTCATATTTCATTGTCAAGGTTGTCGTATCCATCACAACATTCTGGAGAAAACGTTTAATTCTAAGTTGGAAAAACATACTGTAGAATTGATCCAGAAAAAGTATGATTCTAAGTTTTAATTTCTGAGTCATATAATATTTGGTGATAAACATTACCATTGTACATTTCAGGGAGAAGAAAGAGATGAATAACTTCATCACACTGCTGGACACAACACTGAACCTCAACAAGGAGGAGGACAAGTCTGATGAAGAACAGGAGATGAAGAAGGCGGACGTGGAGCCGACACCGATTTCCAGAAGCACCTCCATGCCCAGTAAGTTATCTCTTATAATTATCAATAGTAAGTTATATCTTATAATTATCAACAGTAAGTTATATCTGTAACAGAATTGTTACCGAGAGGAGGGTGGATTAAATGAACAATACAAACACAATTTGTGAAAGAAAATATAAATTTATGTAATAAATTATAAATGAAAAAAAATACAGATGTAACAACACAATAATTCATGCACTCAACCCACAATTAAACTCACAACCATTCACAATACATGAACAAATTAAATAACAATACAAAAGGAATCACAAATGTAAAGGGATCTCTTGGATTATACACAGATCCAAGAATCCTTTACGAAAGTTAAATAAATGCAAGTATGATTTACGAAAAAAATAAACACAAACGACAAACTATCTATCACACGATGGATTGCGATAACTAGCACGATCATATACTTGTATTCAATCAAGTTGCTAGCTTTTATTGATATCTATGTGATCACTTGAAATATTATTGCGATCTGACATAAGCATGCAAATACAACAATGTATTAAATTATATTACAATTTCAATACACCTATGTGTCTCCCCTGTATAACCGCACGATTCAGCAACAGTTGAATCGTCTCCCAGTTTCCCCGAGAACCGAGGGTTGACCAATACTATTATCGGACGTTTCCCTACACGGATCCACCACAGTTATACGTTCAGACAGCATACAACATCTACCAGAACCAACGGTTCCTCACTCCCCTAGATGTCGACCCGGACGTTTTACAACTCTAAGACAGCTCCGACACTCGGACTTCTAGCTTTCCGGATATTTACATGTTACACAGATGTTGACGAACAGACAGTTCGACACACAGACAGATACTTCAATTCCGTTTGCACAAATTAACGGCACAAGCACATTCAGATATTTATACAGAGATGTTCCAGAACAAACAATAGATGTCCCACAACAAATCAGACGATATCAAAGACGTTTATCAAAAGATGGTATCAGATGTGTTAACAGCTACGTTATCAACGATGTTATTAGCAGCTACGGTATCAACGATGTTATTAGCAGCTACGGTATCATATACATTGTAACAACTACGTTAGCAGCTACGGTATCAGAGACGGTATCAACGATGTTATTAGATGCGCTATCAGTGATGTACTTCTACGGTATCAACGACGGAATCAACGACGGAATCAACGACGGAATCAAACGGTGACAGCTATTGTCAGATGTTATCAGATCTACGGAATCAACGATGTTATTAGATCTCCGGAATCAGCTATAATAAACAAAACCAGACTAATAATAGTTGTCTCAAAAATAATCTAAGCCGTAGATTACGATATTGTATTTAAAGTCTAAAAGTGACTAGTAATTCCAAATATTCCACGTTTAATTGCAATAAAGGCATCATTATACGAAATGATAATCTGAATAAAATTCACAATAAAACGAAATGTAAATTTAACACTCACCCCTTTGGCTGGAGATTTGCAAGACGAGGTTATCTATCCTTCGATTAGATATTTTAGTTCCCGTAAAAAATTATGATAAATAGTTCGCCTTATATACTCTCAATAGGTGAACATAAATCACATCGAGCTTGCCGTGCACCACGTAAAACGAGTATTTCGGATTTCATGTAAATTACAAATTGGCACATGCAAATCGTTACACGCCACTTAATCACCCCAGGTAATGCGTGTATGACGAAATCAAGAAAATGGTGAGTTTCGTTTGCAATTCAAGTACAACAAAAATCAGTTCAAATTTTCGCCTAATTCTGTGACAATACCTCCCCCCTAAGAATAAAAATGTACACATTTTTAAAACTAACACAGAATAGAAGAAAAATAACTACTGATGATATCTTACAACATTTACACTGGTTATACTACAAACTGGATTTTATTACTGGGCAAATTCATACAAATTTCCCATCACGCCCTACTCAAGTAGTCTGCGCCTATATTTTCAACTCCCCTTATTGCTTCTACACGGAAACGATAAGGTTGCAGTGTTAGCGCCCAACGCATCAACCGAGCGTTAGCGACCTTGGCCTTGTTTAAATACAGTAGGGGTTGGTGATCAGTCTCAAGAACGAAATCTCTCCCAAATAGATATGCGTGATACTTCCCAATTCCCCATACTACGGCCAAACATTCCTTTTCTATAACGGAATAATTTTTCTCCCTGGGTAGCAATTTTCTACTCGAGTAAGCTACGGGTAACTTACTGTCGTCCTGCTCTTGCAGTAAAACTGCCCCCAACCCAGTTTCAGAAGCGTCTGTTCTTAGAATAAAAGGTTTGCTGACATCTGGCAATTTCAATATAGGTGCACTAACCAGTTTCTCTTTCAGAGTACAAAATGCTTTATCTTGTGGCGGTCCCCATTCCACTTTGTTTGGTTGCCCCTTCTTGGTCAAATCAGACAGCGGGCTAGCAATGGCTGCAAAGTTCGGTATAAACTTTCTGTAAAAACCTACTAGACCTAGAAATGATCTTACCTGCGTTTTGTTGGTTGGCTTCGGTGCGTCTCTAATTGCTTCAATTTGCTTGGGATGAGGTTTTAACTGACCCATACCGCTGACCCTATGACCCAAACAATCTAAATCTGTATAACCAATACTGCATTTAGTGGGTCTCACTGTGAGGTTCGCTCTGCGGAGTCTATTGAAGAGCTCGCTCAGTACGGACACGTGCTCACTCCAAGTATTCGTGTACACGAATATGTCGTCTACAAAGCTATCAACGTTTGTTAAACCTTTCAGCAACTTTCGCATCAAACGACAACAAGTGGCGCTGGCTCCAACTAACCCGAAAGGCATCACTTTGAATTGATACAATCCTTTCTGGGTCGCAAATGCCGTCAAAGTTCGGGACTCTGGGACAATGGGAACCTGCCAATATCCCTTGGACAGATCCAATTTGGAAATCCATCGGTTTCCCGACAACTTTGCAAATAGACCCTCCATATCTGGCATTGGTTCTGCATCGAACACAGTGATTTTATTCAACTGCCGAAAATCGATACAGAATCGGTTCGTCCCGTCCTTTTTCCTTACTAACACTACTGGAGACGAATATGGTGAGTTGGAGGGTTCAATCACCCCCAGATCCAACATTTTACTCACCTCTTCGTCCACAGCTTCACGTGCGTTGTATGGCACCGGATAGCCCTTGATTCGAATAGGGTCAGACGTATTCAGCTTAATTTTGAGGTCCAACAAAGTTGTACAACCTGGTCTGTCAGTGAATACATAAGAATGTTTAGCCAAGAGCGCATTAATCTGTTGACGCTGGTCTTTCGTCAACTCCGCACTCACATCGACTTTATCTATCCCCTCCCCCGCAACTCCCAAGGGACATTCAAGGGAACTCTCTATATTCGAATCAGCTTCATCATCGTCTACGACTGCCGTACAAACGACATTTAAGACCCCCTTTTCAACATTGTCGCTCTGTCTCTTAATATACAGCTTGAGCATGTTAGCATGGAATGTCTTTACATTACCGCCCATGTCAATTTTATAGTCCATGTCACCTTTTACTTCTTTAACTTCATATGGACCTTTCCACTGGACTAATAACTTATTCGAACTCGTTGGAAGAAGCAATAGCACCTGATCTCCCACAAGAAATTTCCTATTACGCGCTCTGCGGTTGTAATACTTGGCATATCTGCGCCCCGATTTAATCAATTCGTCACGTGCCATCTGGCATGTACTCTCAAGTTTGTTTCTTAAATCTAAAACGTACTGGTAAGTCGTTTTTATTTCCTCGTTCGCGACATCACCAGTCCATAGTTCGCGCAGTATCCGCATCGGGCCTCGAACTGTTCTACCATACAACAGTTCAAAGGGCGAGAACCCTAAACTTTCCTGCGGTACTTCACGGTACGCGAACAGAACAGCGTTTAAATAACGGTCCCAGTCTTGCGGACGTTCCGCGCACATCTTTCTCAGCATGCTTTTCAGGGTACCATTAAACTTCTCTACCAGTCCATTGCACATCGGATGGTATGGGGTAGTGTTTAGCTGTTTGATGGATAACAGCCTACTTATTTCACCCATGAGGTCAGAGGTGAATTGGGCACCACAATCAGTGAGGATTTCCTCTGGCACCCCTACCCTACTGAAGATATCAACTAATGCTTCAGCTACCCTTTCCGTTTCAATAGTTGGTAACGCTACGGCTTCGGGGTATCTGGTTGCGTAATCAACCAGAGTAAGTATGTACCGATTCTTTCTTTCGGTAACCGGGTGTATTGGTCCTACAATATCTACTGCCACTCTTTTAAACGGTGTATCTATTAATGGCATTTGTCCTAAGGGCACCCTTGTGACCCTTCCCTTACAAACGGTTTTCTGACATACGTCGCACGACCTACAGAACTGTGTGACATCGCCATTAACACCTGGCCAGTAGAATTCAGCGACTACCCTGCTAGTGGTCTTAGCCTTACCTAGGTGTCCTGCCATGCTTGACTCATGCGCCACCCTAAGTACTTGAGATCTATATCTCTGGGGTACGACCACTTGCCAATACTTCTTACCCTCCCGAGCGCTAAACTCCCTATGAATTAATCCGTTCTTGCATACGAATCTAGAGCTACCCCCACGCTTGCAATGTTTAATCGCGCCGGACGTGATTTTCTCAACAATTGTTCTGATGGATTCATCACGTTCTTGCTCTTGTTTGAAATCATCACGGGAAATTCCTGAGATCGATTCAGGGACTATTAATTTATGAAACGCGGATTTCTCTCGCCGTGTTTGCGCTCGCGTTTCGACTGCCTGGGCCAAAGGTATTTTAAAATCGGCCATGGTTGGAAGACGGGAACCTTCAACATTACTGATCGTCAGATCGTAAATAGGATTGTCCATACAAAGGGCATCAACAGTTCCCGTTAAGAAAGGTGTTTTTACTGTGATCCTTGCTACGGGAATGCGACCCATCGTCTGATCAAGTAACATACATGGAGATTCCCACCCGAGCATTTGGTTATCCTGCACGAGACTACGTTTGATCACTACGCCCGTACAACCAGTATCACGCAATACCACGACTTCTCGACCGTTGACAAACCCTCTCGCGGTTGGTACACGCGCTTCAGGAAATAAACACGTGCCAAGTGAATGAATACAAGGTTCTACATGTACGTTGTTATCGGATATACCTTTACTTTGTATAGCCACTGCTACCTTATGTATAAGTGCCTTTCTTTTAGGACAGTCTTTTTGAACATGACCCAATGCATTACACAAGAAACACCGCACACGCTGAAAAACTGGATTCCCAACTGACCTTTTTACCTCAGCTGATTTTACAGGCTCCCTAGGCATAGGTCTTACAGACTGGTTTCCAGACTTAAAATCTTTTAAAACCACGTTCTGGGTTCCCCCATGAGCTTCGGCAAATAAATCGGCTTGCTTAGCCATATCTTTTACGTTTGTGAAGACTTTCTCCTTCAGAAATTGATCTAATTCTCGCCCAACTGTATTAAATAATTGATCTCTGAGCAAGAAATCAGTCAACCCTTCAAACGTTTTCACCGCTTTGCCGCATTCAATCCACCGCTCAAAATAGTTCGCAATTCTGACGGTGAACTGACCAAAGGTTTCTCCCTTATCGGGCTTGCTATACCTGAACTTTTTTCGAAAACCTTGTTCAGTGAGCTCGTACCTTTTGAGAAGTGCTTCCTTTAGGACGTCGTACTTAAACACATCGTCCCTAGGAAGTCGCGAGTATACATCCAGTGCTTTACCTTTTAATAAAGCACTCAGATGCAGCGCCCAGTCATTTTGACTCCACTTCTGGTTTTCGGCATACCGCTCAAACCGATGAAGATAACTATCTATGTTATCTTTTTCATCGTCAAAGGGAGGTAATTTGGGGCCCCTTAATTTGCTAAAGGCAGAATCGTGTTCTCTTCCAGATGTCGCTAATTCTACCTTACGCTCATGATCCCGTTGCTTTGCTTTTTCATCTAACTCTATTCGCTTTTGCTCCGCTTCCATTTCCCATCCTATCCTGTCCTTTTCGGCCTGCTTCTCTAATTCTATCTTTTCCTTCTCTAATCCTATCTTTTCCCTCTCAAAGGCCCATTTCCTATCTTCGGATTCCCTTTCTAATTCCCGTTTCCTTTCTTCGGCTTCCCTTTCTAATTCCCGTTTCCTTTCTTCGGCTTCCCCTTTTTCCCTTTCTAATTCCCTTTCTAATTCCCTTGCCCTTACCCTTTCTTCCTTTTCTAATTCCCTTGCCCTTGCCCTTTCTTCCCTTTCCCGGGCTTGTTCTTCTTGAATAAATTTCCTTAAGCTTTCACCTTCATATCCAAATTCTTTGCCTAAGGCAACCAAGTCCTTAAGGGATGACATGACAATTGTAATATGAATATAGATATATAACCAAACCAATACTTTAAACACGTTTATACTGGACACACGGACCTAGGTAAACTAAACAAAATAAACTCCAACTAGAGTATTATCTTAACAGAAGGTCACGCTCAAATATAAACATTAAATGTATACCTTCACAAAAATGATTGACAGTTCACTTAATCCAACGATCCCACTTCTGACACCATTGTAACAGAATTGTTACCGAGAGGAGGGTGGATTAAATGAACAATACAAACACAATTTGTGAAAGAAAATATAAATTTATGTAATAAATTATAAATGAAAAAAAATACAGATGTAACAACACAATAATTCATGCACTCAACCCACAATTAAACTCACAACCATTCACAATACATGAACAAATTAAATAACAATACAAAAGGAATCACAAATGTAAAGGGATCTCTTGGATTATACACAGATCCAAGAATCCTTTACGAAAGTTAAATAAATGCAAGTATGATTTACGAAAAAAATAAACACAAACGACAAACTATCTATCGCACGATGGATTGCGATAACTAGCACGATCATATACTTGTATTCAATCAAGTTGCTAGCTTTTATTGATATCTATGTGATCACTTGAAATATTATTGCGATCTGACATAAGCATGCAAATACAACAATGTATTAAATTATATTACAATTTCAATACACCTATGTGTCTCCCCTGTATAACCGCACGATTCAGCAACAGTTGAATCGTCTCCCAGTTTCCCCGAGAACCGAGGGTTGACCAATACTATTATCGGACGTTTCCCTACACGGATCCACCACAGTTATACGTTCAGACAGCATACAACATCTACCAGAACCAACGGTTCCTCACTCCCCTAGATGTCGACCCGGACGTTTTACAACTCTAAGACAGCTCCGACACTCGGACTTCTAGCTTTCCGGATATTTACATGTTACACAGATGTTGACGAACAGACAGTTCGACACACAGACAGATACTTCAATTCCGTTTGCACAAATTAACGGCACAAGCACATTCAGATATTTATACAGAGATGTTCCAGAACAAACAATAGATGTCCCACAACAAATCAGACGATATCAAAGACGTTTATCAAAAGATGGTATCAGATGTGTTAACAGCTACGGTATCAACGATGTTATTAGCAGCTACGGTATCAACGATGTTATTAGCAGCTACGGTATCATATACATTGTAACAACTACGTTAGCAGCTACGGTATCAGAGACGGTATCAACGATGTTATTAGATGCGCTATCAGTGATGTACTTCTACGGTATCAACGACGGAATCAACGACGGAATCAAACGGTGACAGCTATTGTCAGATGTTATCAGATCTACGGAATCAACGATGTTATTAGATCTCCGGAATCAGCTATAATAAACAAAACCAGACTAATAATAGTTGTCTCAAAAATAATCTAAGCCGTAGATTACGATATTGTATTTAAAGTCTAAAAGTGACTAGTAATTCCAAATATTCCACGTTTAATTGCAATAAAGGCATCATTATACGAAATGATAATCTGAATAAAATTCACAATAAAACGAAATGTAAATTTAACACTCACCCCTTTGGCTGGAGATTTGCAAGACGAGGTTATCTATCCTTCGATTAGATATTTTAGTTCCCGTAAAAAATTATGATAAATAGTTCGCCTTATATACTCTCAATAGGTGAACATAAATCACATCGAGCTTGCCGTGCACCACGTAAAACGAGTATTTCGGATTTCATGTAAATTACAAATTGGCACATGCAAATCGTTACACGCCACTTAATCACCCCAGGTAATGCGTGTATGACGAAATCAAGAAAATGGTGAGTTTCGTTTGCAATTCAAGTACAACAAAAATCAGTTCAAATTTTCGCCTAATTCTGTGACAATATCTAATGTTATCAATAGTAAGTTATATCTTATAATTATCAACAGTAAATTATATCTAATAATTATCAATAGTAAGTTATGTCTAATATCATCAATTGTAAGTTATATCTTATAATTATCAACAGTAAGTTATATCTTATAATTATCAACAGTAAGTTATGTCTAATATCATCAATAGTAAGTTATATCTTATAATTATCAACAGTAAGTTATATCGAATATCATCAATAGTAAGTTATATCTAATATTATCAACAGTAAGTTTTATGTTATAATTATCAACAGTAAGTTATATCTAATATCATCAATAGTAAGTTATATCTAATATTATCAACAGTAAGTTTTATGTTATAATTATCAACAGTAAGTTATATCTAATATCATCAATAGTAAGTTATATCTAATATTATCAATAGTAAGTTATATCTTATAATTATCAATAGTAAGTTATATGTTATAATTATCAACAGTAAGTAATATCTAATATCATCAATAGTAAGTTATCCCTAATAATTATCAATAGTAAGTTATATCTTATAATTATCAACAGTATGTTATGTCTGATATCATCAATAGTAAGTTATATCTTATAATTATCAACAGTAAGTTGTCTGATATCATCAATAGTAAGTTATATCTTATAATTATCAATAGTAAGTTATACCTTATAATTATCAATAGTAAGTTATATCTTATAATTATCAACAGTAAGTTATATCTAATATTATCAATAGTAAGTTATATCTTATAATTATCAACAGTAAGTTATATCTAATATTATCAATAGTAAGTTATATCTTATATTATCAACAGTAAGTTATATCTTATAATTATTAATAGTAAGTTATATCTAATATTATCAACAGTAAGTTATATCTTATAATTATTAATAGTAAGTTATATCTAATATTATCAACAGTAAGTTATATCTGATATCATCAATAGTAAGTTATATCTAATATTATCAATAGTAAGTTATATCTTATAATTATCAATAGTAAGTTATATGTCATAATTATCAATAGTAAGTTATATCTTATAATTATCAATAGTAGGTTATATGTCATAATTATCAATAGTAAGTTATATCTTATATTATCAACAGTAAGTTATATCTTATAATTATTAATAGTAAGTTATATCTAATATTATCAACAGTAAGTTATATCTGATATCATCAATAGTAAGTTATATCTAATATTATCAATAGTAAGTTATATCTTATAATTATCAATAGTAAGTTATATGTCATAATTATCAATAGTAAGTTATATCTTATAATTATCAATAGTAAGTTATATCTTATAATTATCAATAGTAAGTTATATCTTATAATTATGAACAGTAAGTTATATCTAATATTATCAGTAGTAAGTTATATCTTATAATTATCAACAGTAAGTTATATCAAATATTATCAATAGTAAGTTATATCTAATATTATCAATAGAAGTTATATCTTATAATTATCAATAGTAAGTTATATCTTATAATTATCAATAGTAAGTTATATCTAATATTATCAACAGTAAGTTATATCTGATATCATCAATAGTAAGTTATATCTAATATTATCAATAGTAAGTTATAAATAATATTATTAATAGTAAGTTATATCTTATAATTATCAACAGTAAGTTATATCTAATATTATCAATAGTAAGTTATATCTTATAATTATCAATAGTAGGTTATATGTCATAATTATCAGTAGTAAGTTATATCTTATAATTATCAATAGTAAGTTAAATCTTATAATTATGAACAGTAAGTTATATCTAATATTATCAATAGAAGTTATATCTTATAATTATCAATAGTAAGTTGTATCTTATAATTATCAATAGTAAGTTATATCTTATAATTATCAATAGTAAGTTACATGTTATAATTATCAACAGTAATTTATATCTAATATCATCAGTAGTAAGTTATATGTTATAATTATCAACAGTAAGTTATATCTAATATCATCAATAGTAAGTTATATCTTATAATTATCAACAGTAAGTTATATCTAATATCATCAATAGTAAGTTATATCTTATAATTATCAACAGTAAGTTATATCTAATATTATCAACAGTAAGTTATATCTTATAATTATCAATAGTAAGTTATATCTAATATTATCAACTGTAAGTTATATCTAAT
Organism: Unio delphinus; assembly: GCA_029339505.1. NCBI lineage: Eukaryota > Metazoa > Mollusca > Bivalvia > Unionida > Unionidae > Unio > Unio delphinus. Next base: position 695,862 of record JAQISU010000055.1, on the reverse strand, counting down.
ATTATCAACAGTAAGTTATATCTAATATTATCAATAGTAAGTTATATCTTATAATTATCAATAGAAGTTATATCTTATAATTATCAATAGTAAGTTGTATCTTATAATTATCAATAGTAAGTTATATCTTATAATTATCAATAGTAAGTTATATGTTATAATTATCGACAGTAATTTATATCTAATATCATCAGTAGTAAGTTATATGTTATAATTATCAACAGTAAGTTATATCTAATATTATCAATAGTAAGTTATATCTTATAATTATCAATAGTAAGTTAAATCTTATAATTATCAATAGTAAGTTATATCTAATATTATCAATAGAAGTTATATCTTATAATTATCAATAGTAAGTTGTATCTTATAATTATCAATAGTAAGTTATATCTTATAATTATCAATAGTAAGTTATATCTTATAATTATCAACAGTAATTTATATCTAATATCATCAGTAGTAAGTTATATGTTATAATTATCAACAGTAAGTTATATCTAATATCATCAGTAGTAAGTTATATCTTATAATTATCAACAGTAAGTTATATCTAATATCATCAATAGTAAGTTATATCTTATAATTATCAATAGTAGGTTATATGTCATAATTATCAGTAGTAAGTTATATCTTATAATTATCAATAGTAAGTTAAATCTTATAATTATGAACAGTAAGTTATATCTAATATTATCAATAGAAGTTATATCTTATAATTATCAATAGTAAGTTGTATCTTATAATTATCAATAGTAAGTTATATCTTATAATTATCAATAGTAAGTTATATCTTATAATTATGAACAGTAAGTTATATCTAATATTATCAGTAGTAAGTTATATCTTATAATTATCAACAGTAAGTTATATCAAATATTATCAATAGTAAGTTATATCTAATATTATCAATAGAAGTTATATCTTATAATTATCAATAGTAAGTTATATCTTATAATTATCAATAGTAAGTTATATCTAATATTATCAACAGTAAGTTATATCTGATATCATCAATAGTAAGTTATATCTAATATTATCAATAGTAAGTTATAACTAATATTATTAATAGTAAGTTATATCTTATAATTATCAACAGTAAGTTATATCTAATATTATCAATAGTAAGTTATATCTTATAATTATCAATAGTAGGTTATATGTCATAATTATCAGTAGTAAGTTATATCTTATAATTATCAATAGTAAGTTAAATCTTATAATTATGAACAGTAAGTTATATCTAATATTATCAATAGAAGTTATATCTTATAATTATCAATAGTAAGTTGTATCTTATAATTATCAATAGTAAGTTATATCTTATAATTATCAATAGTAAGTTACATGTTATAATTATCAACAGTAATTTATATCTAATATCATCAGTAGTAAGTTATATGTTATAATTATCAACAGTAAGTTATATCTAATATCATCAATAGTAAGTTATATCTTATAATTATCAACAGTAAGTTATATCTAATATCATCAATAGTAAGTTATATCTTATAATTATCAACAGTAAGTTATATCTAATATTATCAACAGTAAGTTATATCTTATAATTATCAATAGTAAGTTATATCTAATATTATCAACTGTAAGTTATATCTAATATTATCAACAGTAAGTTATATCTAATATTATCAATAGTAAGTTATATCTTATAATTATCAATAGAAGTTATATCTTATAATTATCAATAGTAAGTTGTATCTTATAATTATCAATAGTAAGTTATATCTTATAATTATCAATAGTAAGTTATATGTTATAATTATCGACAGTAATTTATATCTAATATCATCAGTAGTAAGTTATATGTTATAATTATCAACAGTATTTATATCTAATATCATCAGTAGTAAGTTATATCTTATAATTATCAACAGTAAGTTATATCTAATATTATCAATAGTAAGTTATATCTTATAATTATCAATAGTAAGTTAAATCTTATAATTATCAATAGTAAGTTATATCTAATATTATCAATAGAAGTTATATCTTATAATTATCAATAGTAAGTTGTATCTTATAATTATCAATAGTAAGTTATATCTTATAATTATCAATAGTAAGTTATATGTTATAATTATCAACAGTAAGTTATATCTAATATCATCAGTAGTAAGTTATATCTTATAATTATCAACAGTAAGTTATATCTAATATCATCAATAGTAAGTTATATCTTATAATTATCAACAGTAAGTTATATCTAATATTATCAACAGTAAGTTATATCTTATAATTATCAATAGTAAGTTATATCTAATATTATCAACTGTAAGTTATATCTAATATTATCAACAGTAAGTTATATCTAATATTATCAATAGTAAGTTATATCTTATAATTATCAATAGAAGTTATATCTTATAATTATCAATAGTAAGTTGTATCTTATAATTATCAACAGTAAGTTATATCTAATATTATCAATAGTAAGTTATATCTTATAAATATCAATAGTAAGTTATATCAAATATCATCAATAGTAAGTTATCCCAAATAATTATCAATAGTAAGTTATATCTAATATTATCAACAGTAAGTTATATCTAATATTATCAACAGTAAGTTATATCTTATAATTATCAACAGTAAGTTATATCTAATATTATCAATAGTAAGTTATATCTAATATTATCAACAGTAAGTTATGTTATAATCATCAACAAAGGTAGAGAAGGCAGTTTCAAGTAAGTTTAGAATTTCATATGTTATTTATGAAACTTTTTCATCCATACACAAAAAGTAAACTTCAGAAAGGATTGTCTTTAATTTTCAACTTCAAAGATCTAGAAGGATAAATACCTTATCTCCAAATACAGAATTTGATTCAGACACTTCTGATTGGTTAAATTTGAGTGATTTCATGAAATACTCTTGAGATGTCTTTGCGTTGTGGGCCAGTCGGCTTATATGCGGGTTATGCACTTTTTAGTGTTTATACCTGTTCAGTTTGGGGGGTGGGGGTCAGCTAATATGCAATGTGAGTATATACAGTAGCTTTAAAAATTTTGTAGTCTATGGCAGTTTATAGTCTAGCACTGGGGCATCATGCCGCAGACACATAGCATTATGTTCCACCCAGTCACATTATCCTGACACCAAGCTGACCAGACCTAACGCTAACCTTTTAATGTTGAGAGCCTAGTGAGGCAGTTGTTAGTACTATTTTTATAAATCTTTTATATGACTTGGCCAGGGTTCAAACCTTGCGACCTCCGGCATCAGAGGTGGACGCTTTGATCATTTAGGCCACCGGAGTGGTCAAATAAGAAAACCTGGATACACACTTACTTTCACACAACCAAATTGTTACTAAATTAGAACATTATTACAGAATATTAACTATAAACATGTTGTGTTATGAATGGTCATGTGTCTTATCCAGTCATTCATTCAGAATTTTATATTTAACTTTGATTCACTTTTTGATGTATTAGTATGAGACCTTATATTGAAAAGTTGAGGTTCATTCTCATTATTGCCTGGCAAAAATTTAACAGAGTTATGGCCCATGTTCATCTTCATGTTTGCTTGTATACTCATGCAACTTTTCTCCTTTGAATACGTTCCCCAATCACATTACTTTAGGGATATTAGCCTGCTACCTCGCGAATCCAGCCCTACCAAAAGACGAAAATTCGTCTTTCCTGTCTATGTCATATAGACAAAGGGCAATAACTCTTGCCCATTACCTCCCCTTGCCGCCCGTTAGGTGTCGCTTCTTTAGTTTTTTAGCTTCGCTTGTTGTGTGTAAACACGTACAATTAGACCTCCAATGAATCCAAGCCATCTTAGTGTAAATTCTGACCATCCGAAGTTAAATTTGGAATTACTGTGTTGGATATTCATTCCCCAACAGGTCGTATACATTATTTTACAATATTTTCCAATTTGAGTGACTTTGTCACCTTTTCTAGACTTCGGACCAGGTTGCAACGTGGTCAAAGCACGCTTATGGCGGTACTAGCATGTAATACATGTAGCACTCAATAATTTCGCTTATTCCGTATGTAACGTTTACGATATTAGCGACTAATAACGTGCTGCATTGATAATATGTGCTTTATTTATCTTCTTTGACGTTTCAGTAGACTTCAAAAAAGTCTTTGAACGACCAATTTGCGACTTTAATGGCGGACTTCGTGTTGTCACGAGTTCACGCAACACTTAATCATTTCGCTTCCTACGTTAGTTACGGTTATGGAATAGCGACTTAATAGCGTACTGAATTGTTAATTTGTGCTTTGTTTATCTTCTTTTCCGTTTCAGTAGACTTCATCTCTGAACGACCAGTTGCGACTATTAATGGCGGAATTTCGTGTTGTAGTCACGAGTTCACGCGACACTAAATCATTTCGCTTCCTCCGTTAGTTACGGTTATGGTAATAGCGACTTAATAGCGTGTTGAATTGCTAAATGTGCTTTGCTTATCATCTTTTTCATTTCAGTAGACTTCGTCTTGAACGACCTATTGCAACACGCTCACGGCGATAACTAGTGTGGTCATTAAGAGTTAACATGGCACGGAATAATTTGACTACTCCGTTAATAACGGTTATAGTATTATCGAATTAATAATATGCTGAATTTTTAATTTGTGCTTTGGCGGAATTCATGTTGAAGTCATGAGTTCACGCGACACTAAATCATTTCACTTCCTCCGTTAGTTACGGTTATGGTAATAGCGACTTAATAGCGTGCTGAATTGCTAATTGTGCTTTGTTTATCATCTTTTTCGTTTCAGTAGACTTCGTCTTGAACGAACCATTGCAACACGCTCACGGCGATAACTAGTGTTGTCATTAAGAGTTAACATGGCACGGAATAATTTGACTACTCCGTTAATAACGGTTATAGTATTATCGAATTAATAATATGCTGAATTTTTAATTTGTGCTTTGTTCTCTTCTTTTGTCGTTTCAGTAAGCAAAGTCGACAACGAAGGCATGAATGGCAAAATGGGTGTTGGCAATGTGGAAATGGAGGAAATTATGTTGACATGGTTTAGGCTGCCCAGTGGGTGTAAATTTCACCGCAGATCCGTACATGGCTTTCGGGCCTGTAAGTCAGGACGCATGGAGTCTATGCTGGATCAATTGGATCCATTTTAATATGCACTTTCGCCGGCCTTCCAGCTGTCAGTCCAGCCGACACCGTCAGTTCAGCCGGCACTTCAGCAGGCGAACCGGCATTAACCGTCCATCCGGCACCGTCCGTTCAGCCCAAATGGCACCGGACGGCCAGCCGACCTTCCAGCTTGCATCAACAGGCACCGGCCGTTCAGCCCAAATGGCACCGGCCGGCCAGCCGACCTTCCAGCCTGCGTCGACAGGCACCGGCCGTCCATACGGCAACGACCGTTCAGCCCAAATGGCACCGGTCGTCCAGCCGACCTTCCAGCCGGCATCAACCGGCACCGGCCGTCCATCCGGCAACGACCGTTCAGCCCAATTGGCACCGGTCGTCCAGCCGACCTTCCAGCCGGTATCAACCGGCACCGGCCGTCCATCCGGCAACGACCGTTCAGCCCAAATGGCACCGGTCGTCCAGCCAACCTTCCAGCCGGCATCAACCTGCACCGGCCGTCCATCCGGCAGCGACCGTTCAGCCCAAATGGCACCGGTTGTCCAGCCGACCTTCCAGCCGGCATCAACCGGCACCGGTTGACCATCCGGCAACGACCGTTAAGCCCAAATGGCACCGGTCTTCCAGCCGGCATCAACCTGCACCGGCTGTACATCGGATTTACGGAGATTATAGTGATGTACCCGTCAGTCAATCTACACTACTGGTTACATATCACTACCATGAGAGATATGTTATAGATGAATCTCCCTCCAATCAGACCATTCGAGAGGCAGGTGCCGGTCATAGCCGGACCTTCGCCGACATTCCGGCCGACCATATACCAGACAAATTAGTTGGTATTGCCGGTGTACACCTCCCGTCATGTCAAATACGTGACGGTGTGATTTTAAAACAAGGGAGAATTAGTGATATTATCAGAGGTGACGGAATTGAGTTATCTATGCCACTTGGTATGTGCTACCCAGATATGACAGCTTTTACCAGAACAGGTCTTTCAGGCCGACCATCCGCCAGTTCAATCAGCCGGCAGTGCCGGCCGTCCATATGTTCACGGCTTCTCCACAAGGGAGATTTAGTGAAAGTGTCAATTATGACAGAATTGCGTCATCTAAGTCACCTTGTATGCTGTACAGATATGCAAGCTGTACCAGAACCAACATTCCCTCTGAGCGAATGGTAGATGGGCGCGTAGTGCTGGACGCACTACATAAGCATTATGTAATTGTTATTACCTTACAGTCGGCAACATCCGGCACCGGGCGTCCATCCGGCAATGACCGTTCAGCCCATATGGCACCGGTCATCCAGCAGACCTTCCCGCCGGCACTAACCAGCACCGGGCGATCCGGCAATGACCGTTCAGCCCATATGGCACCGGTCGTCCAGCCAAGCTTTCAGCCGACACTTGCCGGCACTGACCGGTCATCCGGCTCCGGCCGTCCAGCCCAACAGGCACCGGTCGTCCAACCGTATGGAGATTTTAGTCTTATACCAGTCCATCCGACTATACCGCTGTACCAGCACGGGGACTTTTATCATACCGCAATCCGCACAAATCGGATTGACGAAGATTCTAATGATGTTTCCGTCTGTCAATCCGTACTACCGGTTACATATCACTACCATGACACAGATAGTTGGCGAGGAATCTCTCGATCCAACCCGACCATTCGAGCGGTCGGTACCGGTCATAGCCGGCCCGTCGCAGTCATTCAGGCCAAACATATGCCAATCAATTCATTCGGCATTGCCGGCCGTCCATAGGCTAACAGCTCATCCACAAGGGAGAGTGAATGCCTTTATCAGAGATGATGGAATCGAGTCATCTATGCCACCTGGTATGCATTACCCCGATATGGATGCTTTACCAGAGCAAGATTATGTACATAGTGAGTGCGATGAGTCGCAGGCAAATCAGCGGTATGCAGATCCAACTATGGAACGGACTGAGTTCAACTTCAAAGCCGCAGTGGAGGAAATTTATAAGGTGTTGGCCCCTTCAGAATGCCCTCCACCTCCTGCTGCCATTACCGACTATAAGGTTAGAGCGTCGGTCGATCTGGATGAGGGGGAAGAGACTCTATCCTTCCGCCTCCTTCCCCAGTCGACAAAATTAAGAAAATTAATGACCGTCTGTCGACACGCATAGGGGATCCAGGAATTGCTAAGGTTTTTCTTTTCTGAAAGCCAAGTACCAGCGTCGTTTTCAGGTCGATGGTACAAAACTCACTCCGGTGCGTTCAGTACTGAGGTCCCGGCTCTGGATAAAAATATGGCAGCAGTCCATATGTCTGCTCCATTGTCTTATAAAGTGGACTAAACGGTGTTCAATGCCAAGTCCAAGCTGGTTCGAAATGTAGTCGCTACGTCTTCACTGCTAGATCTAACCTCCCTAGCCATTTTCAGGATCGCTGATAAATCTGGCAATGAACATGCTTGGGATTCGACGGCCCGGTTAGCTAGGGTTCTTAACAGGGCAGCTCACCATTCCATGGCCAATGCGCTGACTGCTTCTGCCAACCTAGACCTGATACGTCGTGACGCATGTATGAAGGGCACGTCGCTTAAACCCCATCATATGCTGGCTAGATATGACCGACGCACATTTCACGTCCCTATCCCACGAGTTGCGGACATTCTCCGTTGTGCTTGTCGGGACTAGGCTTATCAGTTCCATGTCATACCTTTTGGCCTAAATTTAAGCCCTTGGGCTAGTACCAAGGTTATGGATTACGTCGTCACCCTGTTCCGCTCGACTTCATCTATTGCGTCGGCAGTATATTTGGACGACATCCTCCAGTAACATCTGTCAAGTTCTACTCTGCTCAAAGGCAGAAACGATCTTATATCACTTTACGTCATATAGGCTTTCTCGTGAACTGGATAAAGTCTGATCTGTCCAATCCGGATTTTGGTCCATCTGGGTGTGGAGTTTCTCCCGATCTGAATCTGGTAAGGCTTCTTCGAGTTTGCGATCATCCAGATAATTGCACTCGTAGAGTCCGTTTCCGGCAGGATGCGCATTTTAGCGAGAGAGTTGCAGATCCTCGGATTATTCAATGCGACAGCAGACTTGATCCCTCTCAGCCGTCCTTTTAGGCGCCCTTTACAAAGGACTTTGCTAGCGTAATTGCGCCATTTTCAAGTCCCTTCGATCCCAGAAAACAGTCATGCTCACGCCAGAGATACGATCATTCTTGAGTCATGGCACAACCCCTGTAGGCTGTCCACAGGGATTACTCTGGAGATACCCCAAGGGGATAACGGTATGTTCCGCCACTAATACCTACGGTTGGGGTGCCCACCTGTTGCCGGACTTAGATACTGTCAGCGGCACGTGGGTGCCAGGGGCGAGCCCTTTCCACATCAACCTTTCAGAAATAACGGCTGTCATCAATGCCTTTCATTTCGGGCAGGATCAACTCTTATTACAAACTGCCCTCATTATGTCAGACAACATTGTGGTGGTGCCTTGCCTCAAAACAAGGGGACACCAATCACCAGACCTGTGCAATCTGAACTGGCAGTTTCTACATTGGTTCGACAATCTCCACCTCAATGTACAATTCAGACACACAGAATGGTCACTCCATCAATCGGACTTTCTTCCAATCGACACACTTTGGAGACGTCCGATGATTGATCTTTGCAACAAGGTGGAATAGCAAATTCTCCACCTTTCATCTCACAGGTTCCAGACCCAGAAGCTTGGGTCGTGGATGCTCGATCAATCACCTGGGAAGGGTTGTGGTCATTCTCCTACCCTCCCACGGTCTTGGTACTGGAATTAATCCAGAAGTTAAGGGGTCAGAATTGTCAGATGGTTCTGATTACCCTTCTCAGATGGAACAACTACTGGGTCTCCGATCTACTCAATCTAGGCGATAGATCTACCCAGGAAGATTACAGTCAGCACAAGTATTCACAAGCAACCGCGGCCAGGGGTGTTCCACCCCTGTCCGGACCGTCTTTTTGTTCAAGCTTGGCTCTTGTCCAGACAGCCTTGCAAGACAAACAATTTAAATCTTTGATTGCGGAGAGAATCTCGAGAGCAAGAAGGCCCTCTACTCTGAAGGTTTACGAGGGCAAGTGGCATGTTTTCAGAGACTGGTACCATATCATTCACATTGTTCCTCTGAGTGTCACAATCCCTCAACTGGCCAACTTTTCTCTGGCTTTTCAAGGAGAAACATCTGGCTCCAGTTATTCTCAAATGTTACCGCTCCATGATATCAGACACATTCCGCCATTCTGGTACATGTGCTATCAGCCATGAGAAAGATTTGTCAGATCTTTTAGACATTTAAAAAAAAATTCAATCGACTTATATCCCTCACCCTGTTTCCAAATGGAATCTGTCCTGGGTTTTAACATGACTCAATTCAGACAGTATTGAGTCTTTAACCCACGATTAGTTAAAGCTACTATCATACAAATTGGGTTTCTTGATAGCCTTAGCTTCAGCATGCAGGGTGAGCGAGTTACATGTCCTTTCTAGTGACCCGAACTCTCTTCCGTTCCGATCAGAGGGTTTGATGGTCCTCTTGACGCAGCCAGGCTTCGTAGTCCAAAATAGATTACCATACATTGGCGATCAACGAGTCGTCATTAGCTCGCTTTCTTTATAGATAAGTCAGGATCAACAGCCATGTAAGATCCTGTTTGAGCACTCTAGCACCATTTCAATGCATAGAGGTGAGTCAGGTCACATACAAGCACCTCTTTTTTTTTTTTCTGGTGATAGCTGGGATATGAGACATCACCATTCAAGCCCTTGCTTCATGGCTGTAGTGGGTTATACGCTCGGCGTACTCTGAGAATTCGCAAATCAGTCACCTTATAGAAGCTGTTGGCTGACATGCAGAGTCAACCTTCTACAGTTTTATCTTCAAGTTTGTACTCGCAGAGGCAAACATTGATTCTAGTAGGTCCGGTGTTGGGCAGCCCAGACGCCCACCAGACTCATGTACAACAATCAGCACAGCCTATTAGCTTCGCTGGATTCGCCAGATAAATTTTCGTAGGTAAGAAGATTTCAATATCTATCTTCTTAACCGTATAAAAGGGTCACATATCACGTGACCCTGGGCTGTGTTGCTGATTAAAAATTAGGAGACCGGGTTATCATTCACATGGGGAATCCAACCATCATTCCCTAGAGGATACCCGTGTGGAGGTCGGATGCTCCGCATTCCCTCCTCCTATTACTTATTCTCCTAAAGTAATGTGATTGGGGAACGTATTCAAAGGAGAAAGCAAATTTTTTAGCAAATTATGTTTCTCCGAGAATACTTACCCAATCACATTACTAAGAAACCCTCCCAACCACCCCGCCATGCGAGCATCCTCGTTTTATATATCGCTCAGCTTAAAAACTAAAGAAGCGACACCTAACGGGCGGCAAGGGGATGTAATGGGCAAGAGTTATTGCCCTTTGTCTATATGACATAGACAGGAAAGACGAATTTTCGTCTTTTGGTAGGGCTGGATTCGCGAGGTAGCAGGCTAATATCCCTAAAGTAATGTGATTGGGGAACGTATTCAAAGGAGAAAGCAAATTTTTTAGTAAATTATGTTTCTCCGAGAATACTTACCCAATCACATTACTAAAGTAATGTGATTGGGTAAGTATTCTCGGAGAAACATAATTTACTAAAATATTTGCTTTCTTTAACTACACCACATAGGTGGAGAAATATATGCTGTATAGCCATATTTGTGGTCAGAATGTTTCTTTCTCAAAGCTTTCAACACCCTTCTAGGATTCTGCATCAGGTGTTGTTGTGATGTTACATTTATTGTTATAATGAAGTGATAGGAAAAAATGTTCAGTCTGGTCGTAGACTTGTTTATCCAGAGCAGATCATTGCAACTAAAACATTGGATCAAGGTAACTGCCATATTAGCAGATGGAATTTTTATGAATGACTTTTAAAACAGTGTTTCCATCTGTAGCACATAATAAAAGCATCTAAGAGATGCCAGAATAAAGACATCAAACTCTAAGGAAGTTCTGAATAGTGGAAACCCTACTGTCTTTGAACATACAGAAGATTATAGCTGCTGTTGTATTTATACCCCCATCCCCAGTCTGTTACAAATTTTTAAAATGACATTGAAAAACCTCAACTATATTTTTGACTGTTTCATAATTAATATTTCTTAATTTTGTATTTATGTTAGAATTTTTGTTTTGTTTTGCTTGAAAGTCTAAAATTGTTCCATAAGTGTTAAAGAAGTGTGTACCCTCCAACACAAATAACTCATCTTGCAGCGACTGCTACTCACTTCTCCTTTTACAGTAATGCTATTCTTTTGTTGCTAGTATGTACTTTGTCTGTTTAGCTCACCAGTCCATAAGGAATCCATTAACCAAGGTGATCTAAGTCCACTTAGATTTTCACAATTTACTGTCAAACCTTTAATTTTTTTTGAGTGGCATTTTTAAAACAAAAGTTTACTGCTGTATATACCAGATTAATAGTCCAGTCAACCTGCACACAACATAGGTCGAGATCTGCCAATGTTCCTTGAAGAAACAGATCTAGGTCTTCTGAATTTATTAGGAGTAGTCAATACATATACTCTGATCTGCTGGTACATTATGTGATGACAGATCAGGGCTGGGACATTATGTGATGACAGATCAGGGCTGGTGCATTATGTGATGACAGATCAGGGCTGGGACATTATGTGATGACAGATCAGGGCTGGGACATTATGTGTTGACTTATCAGGGCTGGGACATTAAGTGATGACAGATCAGGACTGGGCATTATGTGATGACAGATCAGGTCTGGGACATTTTGAGATGACAGATCAGGGTCTGTTTTGTTTGCAGTTGGATTTTTAATTATGTGTATATGGTGTATCAGCATGTATCAGTCAGTCTTGTTGACATCTTTTTCTCTCTGTTTTCATTAAATCATGACTTGAAAGTTTTATGTTATTTTCAGGTGTGGAGACTCTATGCAATGCTGATAGATTAATGGCAAGGATTAAAATGTTACATGAGTAAGTATAACTCCTTACTCTCCATCACAATGTGTCATACCTTTTGTGGATGATTTTCTGTCATTTAGCATACATTTGTAGAGGATTTTTCTTGAGTGTTTATTTGACATACATTTGTAGAGGATTTGTCTTGAGTGCTCATTTGACATACATTAATTGAGGATTTTCTTGAGTGCTCACTTGACATACATTAATTGAGTATATTCATGAGTGCTCATTTAACATACATTAATTGAGGATTTGTCATGAGTGCTCATTTGACATACAATGATAGATGATCTTTCATTAGTGCTCATTTGACATATAGACTGGGTTATTTCATGAGTACTCATTTGATGTGATATACATTGACAAAGGATCTTTCATGAGTATTCATTTAATGTGACATACATTGACAAAGGATCTTTCATGAGTATTCATTTGATGTGACATACATTGACAAAGGATCTTTCATGAGTATTCATTTAATGTGACATACATTGACAAAGGATCTTTCATCAGTTCTAACTAATACAGATTTTTGTAAAATGAGTTAATGTATATGTGAGTCTTGATGAACATAGGACTGTATTTTAGTTTCATGAATTTAATTTGACATAATTACAAATGTAAGATTCTGTTTTCCATAGGTAACATCATGGGGGTTTTTAGCCTTCATGTAAATAACACAGTTGTCATTAAGTTAAAAAGGTTATCTTGACACAGCTCTAATGAAGAGCTCATCAATTTTTATAGTTTTATTGCCATAGTTATATTTAAAAGATATTCAAATATGTCAGAGTGTAAAGATCTCTGTTTTCCATTATTTAATACAAAAATTACTGGAAATCATGGCAGAGTTTTTTAAAACTCAAGTCCAGGATCTACAGACAGTGTATCCATCTGAGACGGCTCTTACAGGGTTTGGTTGATGAACACGAGGGTTTTGTTCTAATTTTTGATTGTTGAACTTGACAGAGATATGTTGATTTTGTGCATAAGCAGTGCATAGAAACAAAACAATTTAAGGGCACCAGAAGTCACAAAGTTTACCAATGTTTCACTCTGTTGTTAAATCTCATCATTGGAGTTTCTGATTTGTAAAATAATAAATACATGTAGGATTATATATAATTGAAGTTTAACACTATGTTACCATTACTGGCTTCAAGTTAGCTATTTGTTATATTAAACAATCTTGGTTGAAACAAAATTGCAAGGCCAAACACACACTCAAGGGTATAAAGATCTCCAGGTCTTGTCAGACCTTTAGTTGTTATCCGATGTACAATCAAAATGGTTCTGACCTTCCTTGGAAAGGTTTATTTTTTGGAAAGTGATTTTCTTGTTCATTTTTATGCCTCACTTCAAATGTGGTAGAGGTATATGAAACCATCTGCTTCTGTAATTCTTCCACCTGGTTAAGTTTTGCATTCTGTCCCATGTTTGCACTGTGTTGGTACATTCATTTTCCATTTTGCATACCTTAACAGATCCACTATTATCTCTAATAAAGAAAATAACTTTAGGTTAAATTCAAAGTGTAATGGAAGTCATGTAAGGTAGAACGACTGATTCAAAATCCAATAATCATATGTTCATTATAGACAGTAATGTTTTAAAAGTATGGCTGAAACTAGAAGATACAAATCAGAGCTTAATTAGTGAATATATATATAGTAATGTGTTGATCATCTTATTATTTCAGGGACTGTATAAAAGGTGTTAATCATATTAATATTTCAGGGACTGTATAAAAGGTGTTAACCATATTAATATTTCAGGGACTGTATAAAAGGTGTTAACCATATTAATATTTCAGCGACTGTATAAAAGGTGTTAACCATATTAATATTTCAGGGACTGTATAAAAGGTGTTAATCATATTAATATTTCAGGGACTGTATAAAAGGTGTTAATCATATTAATATTTCAGGGACTGTATAAAAGGTGTTAATCATATTCATATTTCAGGGACTGTATAAAAGGTCTTAATCATATTAATATTTCAGGGACTGTATAAAAGGTCTTAATCATATTAATATTTCAGGGACTATATAAAAGGTGTTAATCATATTAATATTTCAGGGACTGTATAAAAGGTGTTAATCATATTAATATTTCAGCGACTGTATAAAAAGTGTTAATCATATTAATATTTCAGGGACTGTATAAAAGGTGTTAATCATATTAATATTTCAGGGACTGTATAAAAGGTGTTGGCTATCAAATACTTAAGGAAGCTTATGATATTCTGAGCAGAATTGAAGAGGATGAGGTTGAGGTAGGTTTCATAATGGTTATTTGTTTTTTTTTTAAATTTTATTTTGGGAGTTTAAATTTTCTTCTGTCCTAATGCCCATTATCTGAAGTTAAATACTGTATATTTTTTTTTATCAAAAGAAGACCAAAATGCACCATTCATTGACTCATTTACAGATTGAAATAGGATTCCATATTAACTTGGTTTGACTGAAATGCATCTTCAAATATTGGATCACAACAATTTTTTTTACTTTATATAATAATGGTTCAAAAGCAAAACATATTTAGAATTAAACATGCTTTTTTGCAGGAATACATTAGACATATGTTAGAAATATTATGTTTCTATGGAAACCATTTGAGTATTCACATTTAGTAAAACTGTAGATATGAATATGTTACCAGAAATTGAAATGCTTATAGTATTTCTATTACTGACTGACTTACATACTCTTCTTAACTGTCTGGTTTGACCGTGCAAACCCCATTCACATTTTTTAATTCAAAACTCTCCAAAAATGATTTGTCACTGGTACATGTCTTGCTTCTTGCATGCTGTATTAGAGGAAAGTGACCACTAAAATAAGCCTTTAAAATAATTTTTTTCTTGGATCTTATTGTATACATGTCTGATAGTTCCTTATACCTTAACATAAACTCCTCAGAATCTACATGTGCTTTAATCAACATGAACATGTTGAGAAAGAGAGAATTCACCTCCAAATTGAAGAGTTCATGACATTGTGTACATGAGCTAACTCTTCTAGTAGGTTAATGTATATGATATGAATATTGAGTTTGACATCATTGTACTTGTTATGATAAAAGAATTATATTGATTTCATGAAATTGACTATTGAGTTTGACATCATTATACTTGTTATGATAAAAGAATTATATTGATTTCATGAAATTAACTATTGAGTTTGATATCATTATACTTGTTATGATAAAAGAATTATATTGATTTCATGAAATTAACTATTGAGTTTGATATCATTGTACTTGTTATGATAAAAGAATTATATTGATTTCATGAAATTGACTATTGAGTTTGATATCATTGTACTTGTTATGATAAAAGAATTATATTGATTTCATGAAATTGACTATTGAGTTTGACATCATAATACTTGTTATGATAAAAGAATTATATTGATTTCATGAAATTAACTTACATTTTATTGCTTATATAATTAGATCTATAGATAATTTCATATTTGCATTTGAAATTTATTTATGAAAGCCCAAAAATGATCATTAAGACATAAATTATAGTTACGTGATGAATGATCACTTTTACATGTTCTAGAGAAAGTGGGGCATCAATTTTTTTTTTACAGGTAATATGGTAAATAACAGCTATCTAGAAATTTTAGTCCATTTGTATACTTTTGTTATTTATGTAGTTTTTGACAAGGGGCAGTTTGAAATGTCACTATATGTCTAGGTTTAATAAACATTGAGATATAGAAATTTGAATCACAGATAAACAACTGAACTTTCTAAAATTTTGATTGGTTGTGTATCTCCATCATTTTACTCAAAATAATAGATTTTTTTAAGTTGACCAATGCATTTTCATTGTTTTTCACCATGAAAAACTATATTGTCAAGCTTCTGTTGTGCAATTTTTTCAAAGTATATTTATAAAATATCCATATTATGTTCAGTATCAAATACTGTTAAACCAGAAATATTAGTGGATAAAGTTTATTGGTTTTTTGGTGGGTCATTAATAACCACAAAATTAAATCACCACAAAAATTGTATGTATGGTTTAACATATTAACACTGTCCTGTCTAATGGATCAAAAGAAGCTTAACCAAACACATATTTGTTTTCCAGCCCAAGTTGGTGAAGCTGATGGGGAAGGATAAGTTTGACCTGTATGCTGGCAGGATCTGGCAACTAAAGTTCTGTGAAGACATGGCCATGATTGGCATTTCATCCTAACATTGAACTATCATAGATACTACATCATGTATCACCATGTATCCTAGCCCATCTTCTGTTAAAAAATGTCTGTGCATATATCACATCAAAACATTTAGACTTTAAATTACATTATATGTAATATGTACTTTATGGACTTTGTTTCTCTTTTCTTGAACTACAACTGTCAGTTTCCTAATAACTACCAGCTTGTCTGTCCTTAATTCAGCATTACAAGATGCTAGGAGTTAATGGATATGAACAGTCATTACAGTTTGTTTAAAGAAAAATAGAAGTGAGATCTCTCAAGGAATTATCTTTTATCACTTCATCATCCCCAGGGTAGATGCAGTAAATTCACTTTTTTCAATATGTACCAATTTTTATGGAGTACAAGTATTCATTAGGTACCAATTTTCATGAAATACCAAGCCTTGTAGAATTTTGGAATACAAAGTCTTGTAGATTTCATGGTTGCTATAAACCAATAATATAAAAACACAATGAACCCCTTCCCAAATCCATTGAATTTAATGACCCAATGAACTCTTGTCCAAATCCACAAATTTAATTATCCAATCCATAAATTGAATGACACAGAAAACTCCTTCCCAAATCCACAAATTGAATGACCCAGTGAACTCCTTCCCAAATCCACAAATTGAATGACCCAGTAAACTCCTTCCCAAATCCACAAATTGAATGACCCAGTGAACTCCTTTCCAAATCCACAAATTGAATGACCCAGTGAACTCCTTCCCAAATCCACAAATTGAATGACCCAGTGAACTCCTTCCCAAATCCACAAATTGAATGAGCTAGTGAACTCCTTCCCAAATCCACAAATGGAATGACCCAGTGAACCCCTTCCTAAATGTACAAATTGAATGACCCAGTGAACTCCTTCCCAAATCTACAAATCGAATGACCCAGTGAACTACTTCCCAAATCCAAAAATTGAATGACCCAGAGAACTCTTTCATAAATATACAAATTGAACTCATTCCCAAATCCACATATTGAATTACCAAATGATCCCCTACCCAAATGCACAAATGTAATGATGAAATGAACCCCTTCCCAAATCCACATATTGCATTACCAAATGATCCCCTTCCCAAATGCACAAATGTAATGACGAAATGAACCCCTTCAAAAATCCACATATTGAATTACCCAATGAACCCCAAATGTACAAATTTAATGACGCAATGAACTCCTTCCCAAATCCACAAATTGAATGACCCAGTGAACTCCTTCCCAAATCCACAAATTGAATGACCCAGTGAGCTCCTTCCCAAATCCACAAATTGAATGACCCAGTGAACTCCTTCCCAAATCCACAAATTGAATGACCCAGTGAACTCCTTCCCAAATCCACAAATCGAATGACCGAGTGAACTCCTTCCCAAATCCACAAATTAAATGACCCAGTGAACCCCTTCCCAAATGTACAAATTGAATGACCTAGTGAACTCCTTCCCAAATCCAAAAATTGAATGACCCAGTGAACTCTTTCACAAATATACAAATTGAACTCCTTCCCAAATCCACATATTGAATTACCAAATGATCCCCTACCCAAATGCACAAATGTAATGATGAAATTAACCCCTTCCCAAATCCACATATTGCATTACCAAATGATCCCCTTCCCAAATGCACAAATGTAATGGTGAAATGAACCCCTTCACAAATCCACATATTGCATTACCAAATGATCCCCTTCCCAAATGCACAAATGTAATGACGAAATGAACCCCTTCAAAAATCCACATATTGAATTACCCAATGAACTCCAAATGTACAAATTTAATGACGCAATGAACCACTGACCCAAATGCATAAATTTTATGACCCAATGAACCCCTGCGTGAATTGACAAGTCAGTACTAATAAAAATGTTATTTTATACCAAACTAAAAAAAAGCGATACACACAAAATGCAAGAGTTCAGATTTCCTCAAAAGCATCTATTTACTTCCTACTTACTTTCAACTTTTTTACTCAGGAAAGGTTGTATCATAAGTCGTATCATTTATTATATGTCATTTACAAGATGTATCACAAGTAGTATCATTTATTATATGCCATTTAGAAGAATGGCTTAGGTTAGACAAGTGTTCAGGAAATGTTATTTTCCAAAAGACGTTTTAATGTATTTCTAGGATATACATAACTGCCAGTGTTAATGCTGTGCCAAGATTTTTATAAATCCCATCTTGCGGTAACAGTACTCACAGAAAGTTAATATTTTGCGGTAACAGTACTCACAGAAAGTTAATATTTTGCGGTAACAGTACTCACAGAAAGTTAATATTTTGCAGTAACAGTACTCACAGAAAGTTAATATTTTGTTTCCACCAATTTCGGACCCCAAAATGTCTTCTGCAACCTGCTTGCTTGAAACTTTGACCTTGGGGTCAAGGTCATGATTAAAAAAAATGTTTTAAAGTTTTGGTAAAAGTTTTAATTTGCTTGTGTGTAATATACATGATTGTAATAAACATGATTGGTTTTGTTTAGTCATGCAGATACTTTCGATGAATCAATAGCAGACAAAGCTATTCATTCTAAATATAACCTCATGTCACAGAGAATGCAAGGTGACTGCACTTAATTATTGCTGCAGTTATATAAATACATGTACCTGATAATGTGTGTGTGATTGGGATTTTTTTACATAGATTAACATGTAGCATGATATCTCACCCAGTCACATTATCCTGACAGCAGGCCGACCAGTCCTGATAATAACCTCTTAATGCTAAGTACCAAGTGAGGCAGCTGTTAAGTATTTGGTATGAGTTGGCCAGGGTTTTAACCCATTACCTCCTGCATCCAAGGCAGATGCACTTACCACCAGGCCACTAGAGCAGTCTGTACCTGATAACCAAAAATTTTTTAAATCACCAACTAAAGTTCAAAGATGGAATCCAACAGTCCTTATTTTATACAAATTGTAGCTGTAGGAAGGCATTGGAATGTGTCTGGAAATGTATAGATTCAGGTTTGAGCCTAACTGAGTCTTTTCTTTTGTTTGTCATAATTTCAAGTTTAGTAGTAGATTGCACATCACATATTTTAAGTTGATACGGTATAATTGGCTTAAAATTTGTTTTCAAGTTACTCAACATAAAAATGGTTTTTTGATAGAAAGAAAACATTTTAGACTTTCCAGAATAAATCTAAGTCTATTGCTAGAAATTTAGCAGAAATCACAAATTGCTTTTGAGCCATTGTTAGTGAAAGGTAAAACAGTGGTCACTTCTGTTAAAAACATTTTCATTAAGATTTTGGATCAAGGTTTTGAGCATGGGCTTGTAAATCAAAGTCCAGTCCATCTTGTATGGATTGATGGGAGGTGTAAACCATGTCGTAGGAGCATGTACTATTACTCTTGTCTTTGGCTAGTTAGGGTAAGGATTAAGTTTTGCATTCATTTCCATTTTCAGGCACTTTGGTCTGTGTGATTAGTTTTGCATTCATGCCAATATTCAGGCACATTGGTGTATCTCTCTCTCTCTCTCTCTCTCTCTCTCATGTTAGGTATTATTAACATCTTAATAAATTGCTGAATATGTGTTTAATGGAATGGGAATGTCTAACTATGTAGAATCTATTAAATTATTTAAATATAAGCTTAGCTATACTTGTATAACAAACCAAAATTTAATAAAATCATCAAAATCCACACAATAAGTAACATATCTGATCATGCAATTTTCACATAGTAATATGCACTGTAACACAAGTGTAACTTAAAGTAAGTTTTCACAATTTATGTGTCATTTTTAAGCCAAAAGTTTAATCAGTGTGCTACGATAATGTACTTTACTTATCTACAAGACTGTCACGGTTGCAATGACTAAACAGTTTTCGATCTTGCTCTGCGACTTGTAGCAGATATTGTTTCTGAGCTTCACCATTTGTAATCGTGGCATTGAATGTCTGGATCAATGCTATGTCACGCTCCGCACAATCGTTTACACAAGCCAGGTTCTTTACAAGATCTTCGACCTTCTTGAATGATGGGTTTTCAGGCCATGATTCAACTGGAACATCTAGGAAGCTATCATCAAGACCTGTAGTGTGGAAGAAAGTGCGAGATATGGTCAATTCTGCCAAACTGTGAGGCATTGACTTCAATAAATGTTCCCCTCGATCAGACTGGACTGAAATCACAAGCTGTGTTTTCTCACTTAAAGATAGATGCGGTGAAAACAAAGCAAGAGTTGCTAACTCCGGGCTGATGTACCATGTATCATATTCACGCAATCGCTGGATCAGCAGAATGTCATTTATTGGAGCATCTGTGACGATTCTACTAGTAAACTATGACTGGATGTAAACACAGACGACAAATCTGTTAAACCTCTTAATTCCTTGTAATTCACGAGCAGTAAGTTTGAAGATGGTTTCATTGCCATCATAGAGCAATTCCATCTTCAGCAAGTAGATGGCCTTCGCCATCCAATGTGCTCGATGCAGGGCACCAGGCTTTCGGATCGCGTACTTTGTTTCTAGACCAACAGCAGAAGCTACCAGGGACAGAAACTCATGATAGTCCTATCTTTTATATTTGAGCTGACAGTGGTCTGCAATGAATTCTTTCAGTTTGTCTGACACATTGATCAAGGGAGTTTGACGTTCTTTTGGCTTACGGTGGTTCATTTCGGATCATTTATCACGGAATCTCTTAAACATGAGAATATCTGGTCCGGTAGAAGGCCCTCCTAGGCAGATACTAAAAGAATCCGCCAATAGCACCTCAAACATATGGTGCCGGCAGGCCATCCACAGCATGTTCCGGCCGATTGATGACTCAAGAAAAGAGCACGCTCGATTCATTCTGCCTGTGTTACAGGGAGTGGTATCAAAGCAAATAACAATGACGAGTGTCTCCGACTGCCATGATTTCAGAAGTTTGAAAACCGCATCAGCAGCAGCTTTACCTGAACCAGAAGTAAATTTTGGAACCCCCATGAGCTTTGTGCTGCCATCATTTAGTGAAGTTGTCAGAACTGAGAGTCGATCAGTCTTGTGGCTATCGTCACCAGTGACATCAGGTAGAAGCTTTCCATCCCAATGTACTATTGATATACTGCTGCTAAAGTTCTTTTGTATTTGCTGTGCCAGTTCCTGACGACGTTTCTTTCTGTGACGATGAACTGTGCTTTTTGAGAGTATGACAGCTGACGTTGAACATGGAGCCACTTTGTTAACTACAGAAGCAAGTATCATGGTGGATTTTCATATGCTTGCATTTGTTCGGTCAAGCACTGCCGATACTTTTGGCGATATGATAAGCTTGCATTTGATTTTTTCTGCATCACTTTTCGGCACTGACGCTTTCGATGTAAATTCACCGTCTTCTTCGGACGATTGTTCACTAACTGATGTGTCATTGACCTCTGTAGCTGACTCATGATTCTCTGACGGTTTTTCTGCAGCAGCAGCAGTAGCTAATTCCATTTGTTTAGCAAATTTGCGTTTCTGTTCAGCAGATTGCTTTTCTTTTTTTAAAAGTGTTATGTCTACACAACCGATGCTGCCAGTTCATGATTCTTGCTGCACCATTAAAAATTTCTTGTCCTCTTCATTTGATATTATCTGATAGGCATTGGCGTGGCTGATGTCGAACAGTTTATTCAGTTTTTCAGTATATAGTTTTTGATTATGTAAAACCTTGTCATTACTTCTAGCCTTATTCCTCATTAGTCCAACTTGTTCGCCATGCAGATCTTTAATCGTCTTTATGACATGATGTTTCTGTCTAACGGGTAGTCTCGAACTCATCCAGAATGGCAGGACTTGGTTGTACACTCTGTCAGCACTGTCGGAAAGTGTTAGTTTTTTCAGACAGTGATGAAACACAAAGGTTTTCATGATGCCAGAACCAGATGTAAGATGGGCCACTGTCACAGTTTCGCAAGGATGTCCAATCAACCAGATAAAGTCTTTACTCCATGTAAGTTTAGACTCTGCCATTATCCTGCAAAATTAATTAGTATTGAAAAACTTTTTTTAATGTAAAAAATTGTTAAAATTCTTTGTACATTAAATTATTTTATAAATTCTTTATTTTTATTCAGAATGCCTACTAATTTACGTGATACTACTCATTATCACTCAGTTACTAACTATGTAATAATAATCTAGTAGGTCTATGTACAATTTATGCATTAAACCAAACTATCTGAAATAGAATGTAAATTATAACAAACACTTACCAAGTTTTATTCCTGCTACAGCTGTCATAACTATCCAAAATCTATGATTAATTAGACCACAAATTGTCAATATTCAACAAATAAAAAAATATTAAATGTCTGTAAACTCGTGGCTTTTAGTGACTGGTCACATGACATATGCAACATTAGTATAATTACTGTAAAAATAATCATTAATTGATTTTACCAAAACCGGGCAATGCGGGCATTATGTTGTATAAATTTGAAGATTTTCATGAAAATTTAAGGACCTTGAGAATCAGATAATCACAATGAAACTTTTTTGAGGATGAGACTTTGATTCCCCCCCCCCAATTTTTTGGGCTATGTTTGGGACACCCTAATATATATATATATATATATATATATATATATATATATATATATATATATATATATATATATATATATATATATCTGGCACATACTTGCACTGACATTGTTAAATTTAACTGGTATGTAACTGTCACTTTATTTCCATTCTCGGTTTTTGTATTTTCCTCTCTTCAACTGCTGCTTTAACAATGTATTTAAAATATACATTAGACCAACAGTATAATTGAGAAGATTACTAACAATTTGGTAGACAGGAATATGCCAAAAATCTGGTAGACAGGAATACACCAGCAGTAAGGTAGACAGGAATATGCCAATAATTTGGTAGAAGGAATACACCAATAATTTGGTAGATAGGAATACACCAGCTGTAAGGTAGACAGGTATATACTAACAATAATGTGACAGGAATTTACCAACAATATTATGATAGGAATACACCAACACTTTTTTAGACAGGAATACACCAAACATTGGTAGACAGGAATACACCAACAATTTGGTAGACAGGACTACAACAGCAATGTGGTAGAAGGAATACACCAATAATTTGGTAGAAGGAATACACCAACAATTTTGTAGACAGGAATGCACCAGCAATATAGTAGACAGGAATACACTGACAATTTCACCTTAATTTTATGAAGTTAACTCTAACATGCCTGTTGTAATTATCTTTTTTTAAATCTAGGGTATTTGATGTCCATTCCGGTCATAATATTAACACTCATTTTTGTGAAGGAATCTTTAGCAGTAGACAGCATCCATAACTTTAGCAGTAGACAGCATCCATAACTTTAGCAGTAGTGCAACTATGTTTGATATCTCAAACAACAGGTCTTGTAGAATAAAGTTCTGACATGACCACTGCAATGAAACGGATACACAAAACTTACAATAGCACTAACTTGTAACTGGTGGATAATATAACATGTTTTGAACTATTTTTGTAGATTCACTGTTGTTCAATAGCACATCTTCAGCTCCTGTTGGTAATACAGCTGAATCATTGATATTTTATATAGTTGATGAAACTTGATTTTTCTTTATTCTTTTATAATCACTTCTGAAACAATGACTACTTTAGCTCATTTAAAAATTTAAATTTTCTTCTGGAAGTTTTACCTGATACATGAAATACTGTGGGTTTATTTATTTGTTAGGGGAAAGGATATTAAGAGTTATAAGATGTTGTTTTTAATACTTTTGCTTTATAATATAAATGAAATAGCAAATAGACTTTATATTTGGCAAATCACTAAGTAAGAAGTTTCATCTTTTTTGGTTTTATGAACAGTTGTCTTCTTTATGCCAAAGGGAGATAATTTGGACTGTTGTACTCATTGCACAGAGGGAGATAATAGCTGTACTCTTAAAACACAGACTGAAAACTATTTTGTACAAAATTTCAATAGGATCACTCTGTGTGTGTGTGTGTGTGTGTGTGATTGATGATGTGAGTGAACAGTTAGTAAAGGATGATAGTTTTGGTCTGTTTCTTTCAAAAAGTGGCAGCATGATAAATGGAAGATTTAGTATTATAGAAGTTAGATTCCTTTGTATTTATTACTGTGAGATACTTTCTCTATTACCTCCTTAAACTCAAAGAACAAGCCAAACTGAAAATAATTTAAAAACTTTATTAGTTTTAATTAGTTTAGGAAATTCTGAATTAAGTTAGAATCACACTCATAAATTGGTTTAAAGCAAAAAAATGATCGACTTCATATTATCAGGGATTTTCTTGAATATGCTTTGACAAAGAAGGTACATCATAATTTTGAGCACCTTCCACGTTTAATATGCCCTAGCATTTTAACAGTCATCGTTGTTTTTATGAGCTAATAGTATATTTATACACCGTTGTTGTATTTCAGCTGTATATTGATTAATAACAATGTATCAGTAGTTAACATTTTTTTGCATGCATTGACATCAAGTATACTTGTTTAGCTTTAAACTAGTTTTTTTGTACCACTTTTGGAGAAGAGCCCTAAACAAAATGTAAAATGTATATGTTCGGAAAATTGTTTTATTGTAAATATATGCATATCTGAGTCATAAAAGAACATGAAGAAAATGTTAAATGCATCAAACCAGGTTAAGAGACCATCATAATTACTTGAAAAAAGAATTTGTTGCTAAGTTCTACATTTCATTTTTGCTGTAATTGTCAGATAGTACAGGAATTTGTGTTTTTCCATTGAACAAACAGCTGTGTTTACACCAGTCAGATTCAATGCAAATAGAACACAGTTGAAGGAGTCATTTTTCTTTTCTTCATTTGACTGTCAATTTTATTTTGTATGAGATGTTTTTATTGGCACATTCATTGTTTCATTTAGTATTAAATGTTTTTATTTTTTTATTTAATTTAATGTTTCTATTGGTACAGTTAAATGTACACTATATTCATTTTGAGGAATATTGAGTATATTACAGTTCAGCTTTGCATTACATTTACCTTTATTTGCAATTAAGTGAAAGTAATGGGCATTTGTCAATGTAGAAAATTGTACAAATTAATAATTAATGTGTTTCATATTTTTCTGTATTTATCTTTGGTATTGTCAGAGTTTAAGTTTGAGAAAATGAGTTAGATCCAAGTCAAATGAATTGTTGCCAGATTTTGAAATACTCATTTTCCTGTTGATCCAGTTTTTTTCTCTTAAAACTTTTAACTTTATCTACCCAGTGTATTTTATCCATCTCACCTAAGACTAATGGAGTAGGTGAAAATCTTGGAGGGGTGGAAAGTGTTTTAAGTAGACATGTTACACATTTTCTTTCAGCATATTTATATATGAATGAGAATTTAAGTACTGAGTTGAAAATTTTAAATGAACTTGTGACTGTTCTATTTGTGAGATGTTTTTAAAAGGAATTTTATTTTCAAGATCCACAGGATAATTTTGTATCTGATGTGTTTGCCTTTCATATGAGTAATTTTTATGTCCATTTTGAATATCTCATGCCTTTATTATCATACAGAAAACTACGTGTAATTATAACATATCTGTTGAAACTAATTTGCAGTTGTAAAGGGTTTGCACTTATTTCAGTGCATTGTAAATCTTCAAAATGTAGACTGGCTATTTGAACTATAAATATATTACAAGGTGTTTTTTTAAAACCAGAAATAAATAGCAATGGCACAGCCAGCAGTCATATAATACAGCATGTTATATGAATGCAACATTTGTAGAATTCATCCAGATGGCAAGAATATAGTTCACCTGGCATACATCCAAGTGAGCTTATGGTGTGGCCATTTGTCCATTGTGTATTATCCATTGTTTTATTAACAGTTGGGGGCCCCGAGTTGTCAAGTGGTCTAAAATGCTCACTGTTATGGATCATTTCCATCTCACCTCTGTTTGCATTGGTTTGAGTCTCTGGTTTGGCCAGTGTTGGTATGTGTGAAAGCATGCTTGTAGCTTCTTGTGGTCACTGGTTCTTTCCAAGATTTTCCTTGGTTTTTCCTCCACCATTTATACTGGCTACCATGTAAAGCCTATCTTTTGCTGAAAAAAGGCATTAAGCCCTACAACAACAACAACATTAACAGTTGCTATTATTCCATCTTTTTCCAAAACCATTAGATCAGTTTCACCGAAACTTGCCAAAGAACACACTGGCATTTTTCTACAATCGATGCTTATCTGCTTTCAAATATGGTGACTGTTACTAAAAATAGCAAACTTTAAACAGATTCAAACTGCTGTTCGCAATTGGACAAATTTTATTGAATGTGTCCAGACTCAAAGGGCTTTCATGGAATTTGTATTACTTATATGTGATGATAAAAATGTACTGGATATGTTAGTAGTATTGATCTACACTATGTATCCAATGAGTAAGCCATGTCTAATAAGCTTATCTATGAAGATCTATGTTCTATAATATTCAAGTCATGTATAGGTAAGTTGTATATTATTGTCAGTTCTTTCCATGTTACAATGTTGAATTACTATTGATGAACTACAAGAGACATTTGTTGCAGAAGTTATTTCTGTGTAATTATGATTAATTATCTATCTAGGCTGTTCTTGTTTTAGATTTATTCATAGGCTTAACTATATATGCTTTGTAGTTGAGTATCATGACTCTGGGTCAAAAGGTTAAATATGAAAAGGTCACACTGACCTCATCAGTAAGAGGTTAGATATTTTTTTTCTCCAGTGTATAACCACTCCGGTTGTCTAGTGATAGGGCATCTGCCTTGGATGCAGGAGGTCGCGGGATGGAACCCCATTCGAGTCATGCCAAAGACTTTTAAAAATGGTACCAACAGCTGCCTTGCTAGGCGCTCAGCATTAAGAGGTTAGTGTTAGGACAGGTCAGCCTGGTTTCAGGATAATGTTATTGGGTGGGGCATCATGCTACATGTCTGCGGCATGATGCCCAAGTGCTAAACATCACTGCAAGCTGTTACACTGCAGACATATGACTGAAAAATTGTTACAGCTACACAAAAAATCGGAATCAATCACACACACACACATTTCAACGTATACTTATAGATTAACATTTCTGTCACATGTTACACAGTTATATGTATAATGTATCAATACGTGATATCAAAAATGTCTAAGCATCAAGGTTAAACCTACTCCAAAATGACCTTGCATTAGCTTTGACCTTACATCACAGTTAAATTTTGAAGCCTCAGGCTGATGCAAACAATCAATTTGGGTTACACTTCTATATTTTAAATAGTTTTTTATGAGCCATTATACACTGTTTCCATTCCTAACCCTAACCCTTAGCCATTATACACTGTTTCCATATCTAACCCTAACCCTTAGCCATTATACACTGTTTCCATATCTAACCCTAACCCTTAGCCATTATACACTGTTTCCATTTCTAACCCTAACCCTTAGCCATTATACACTGTTTCCATTCCTAACCCTAACCCTTAGCCATTATACACTGTTTCCATTTCAGTAATATTACACATGAATTATCAGCCAAGTTTTAAACAGTTAAAGAAACTTGTTGACAGAAAAAAAGACCATGGTAATAAAGAAAATAAAAATTCAATATTTAAAATGATAGGCATAATTTTAAAAAAACCAACAATTTTTATCAGGGTACTGTTAATTTCTTTTTACTCTTCTTTTTTGTGTTTTCAGGCTAAAGTTACTTTTGTTAAATTCTCATAAATCAATGTCAATTACACATGAGGAAACAACTACCAAAAATACAGTATTTGAAATATATTCTTAAATTATGATTAGGATATTTCAATAAAAGACGTTTAACTTTAGACAAGAAATCTTTTTAAATCTGAAAAGATCATGAACAGTATTGTGTAGAGTTTGGTTTAGTTTGATTGATGTTAAGAGTTATTTTAAAACACAATTTTGAGTTGAGATAATGTTAGATATAAAAAATGATTACTGATTTTTTTCCGTCTTTTAATTGAGAAGTCCATTAATTTTTATCCCGTCCATTTTGTCCAAGTTCATAATATATTTTTATTTGACAATCATATGAATTTTTATGAAATTATATTCATCTTTCACATGAAATATACAATCTTTGCATAATAATGATACTTTGTCATCATTTGTACAATCTTATTACACCGAAACACTTAAATATAAGTAATTTGTCATCATTTGTACAATCTTATTACACCCAAACACTTAAATATAAGTAATTTGTCATCATTTGTACAATCTTATTATACCCAAACACTTAAATATAAGTAATTTGTCATCATTTGTACAATCTTATTACACCCAAACACTTAAATATAAGTAATTTGTCATCATTTGTACAATCTTATTACACCCAAACACTTAAATATAAGTAATTTGTCATCATTTGTACAATCTTATTACACCCAAACACTTAAATATAAGTAATTTGTCATCATTTAATGTGTTAACACATTACACTTGCACCACTAAAATATAGATCATTTATCATCATTTATAACACCTTACACTTGCACCACTAAAATATAGGTTATTTGACATAATTTATAACACCTTACACTTGCACCACTAAAATATAGGTTATTTGACATTAGTTGTAATATTTTATTATACTTTCACCATTTAATAAATGGTCATTACCATCAGTTGTAATATTTTATTATACTGATAGAACTTATAGACTATTGAATTAGCAGTGTTTTCCTTAAGCTTGAAAATGCATTGTAGATGCTGTCTTATAAGTTGAGTCAAACCTCAAACAACAGAGACCTTGATCTGTGCTGTTTGTTCTGTTTGTTCCTTTTAACAAACTGAATTTGTTTTTATCTGCCAGCCAATTATGTGATAGCAGACCTGGATCACTGCATTTGGAGTCTACTTAGTACATACAGTGATCCATTCATTTGATTGATGCCATTTCTAAAAAATTATGCAGAGAAAATGGAGTTGTAAAAAAAGTTAGTGTTTATTTAACATCTTTTATATTCATTGGTGAAAAACTCTTTAATTTTCTAAGATTATTTATGCTTGACTGGCTGTGTAAATTAGGTTATTATGACCTAATTCTGTTGTGTAGGAAGTTGCATGAAGTTTTATTGAGGTCTTATTTGCTATAGAACAGTAATCCATTATATAGAGATTCTTCTTGACATTATCATGGAAAGAAAAGTATGCTAATTTTAGCAAATATGTCCTTTTCCACCATGATTCTTGCTTATGTTTTCATCAATATTAGAATAAAAGTGACCATGTTTTGTGGCTTAATAAACACATATCAGTAGCAATATGTGTATGATTATTTCTAAAGCCACAATATTGTTCTAAAGCCATATAGCCAGTGTTTTTGTAAAACCATATTGCCAGTTGTCACAGTGTTTTTCTTTGGAATGAGTTTCACTTGTTAAAGAGAAGCTCTTGTTTTTATTGTCATGTAAGTAACTTTCATATTTCAGTAATAATGCTTTAAAGAAATAGAAAATGAAAATGAAAACTACAAAGGAAACTCTGTTTTTGAAAATGATGTTATTTTAATTCTCATGTGGTTATAGGTCATGTGTTTAAAATTCATGTCATGGATGCTTTGTTTTGTTCTTTTATCTCCTTGTTTTATTATATGTTGCACTTATGATCTATATTAATGATAATTCAATTTTTATATTCATGTGGTTGTGTGAGAAAGTTTGACAGTAGTTTCCCTTGGGTCATTGTTCTTACCGAAGTTTTCCTGGGTTCTTCCTCCACCATTTATAATGGCCTCCATGTATATCCTGTTGTGTGCTAAAAAAGTATGTTAAACTCACAAAAATATTTGACCATATATGTTTTCTTACTGACTCGAGAAAAAGGAGTGAATACACAATTTTAAGCATCATGTTCCTTGATGTTAGGTATGTTAAACTATTACATACTTATTTCTAAGAGCCATATAATATTTTACTATATATGCTTGTTTTCCACATGATTTAATAGGTATTACATTTGTCTTGTTCACCTTGCCATAAGGTCAAGTGTGATATGTTCCATATTTCACCTTGCCATATGGTAAAGTGTGATATGTTCTATATTTCACCTTACCATTAGGCCAAGTGTGATATGTTCCATATTTCACCTTGCCATAAGGCCAAGAGTGATATGTTCTGTATTTCACCTTGCCATAAGGACAAGTGTGATATGTTCCATATTTCACCTTGCCATAAGGCCAAGTGTGATATGTTCTATATTTCACCTTGCCAAAAGGTCACATGTGATATGTTCTATATTTCACCTTGCCATAAGGCCAAGTGTGATATGTTCCATATTTCACCTTGCCATAAGGCCAAGTGTGATATGTTCTATATTTCACCTTGCCATAAGGCCAAGTGTGATATGTTCTATATTTCACCTTACCATAAGGTCACATGTGATATGTTCTATATTTCATCTTGCCATAAGGCCAAGTGTGATATGTTCTATATTTCACCTTGCCATTAGGCCAAGTGTGATATGTTCTATATTTCACCTTGCCATAAGGCCAAGTGTGGATATCACCTTGCCATAAGGCCAAGTGTGATATGTTCTATATTTCACCTTGCCATAAGGCCAAGTGTGATATGTTCCATATTTCACCTTGCCATAAGGCCAAGTGTGGATATCACCTTGCCATAAGGCCAAGTGTGGATATCACCTTGCCATAAGGCCAAGTGTGATATGTTCTATATTTCACCTTGCCATAAGGCCAAGTGTGATATGTTCCATATTTCACCTTGCCATAAGGCCAAGTGTGATATGTTCTATATGTCACCTTGCCTTAAGGCCAAGTGTGATATGTTCTATATTTCACCTTGCCATAAGGTCACATGTGATATGTTCTATATTTCACCTTGCCATAAGGCCATGTGTGATATGTTCCATATTTCACCTTGCCATAAGGCCAAGTGTGATATGTTCTATATTTCACCTTGCCATAAGGCCAAGTGTGGATATCACCTTGCCATAAGGCCAAGTGTGATATGTTCTATATTTCACCTTGCCATTAGGCCAAGTGTGCTATGTTCTGTATTTCACCTTGCCATTAGGCAAAGTGTGATATGTTACATATTTCACCTTGCCATTAGGCCAAGTGTGATATGTTCTATATTTCACCTTGTCATAAGGCCAAGTGTGATATGTTCTATATTTCACCTTGCCATTAGGCCAAGTGTGATATGTTCTATATTTCACCTTGCCATTAGGCCAAGTGTGATATGTTCTATATTTCACCTTGCCATAAGGCCAAGTGTGATGTGTTCTATATTTCACCTTGCCATTAGGCCAAGTGTGATATGTTCTATATTTCACCTTGCCATTAGGCCAAGTGTGCTATGTTCTGTATTTCACCTTGCCATAAGACCAAGTGTGCTATGTTCTGTATTTCACCTTGCCATTAGGCCAAGTGTGATATGTTTAATAGCTTACCTGGAAATAAGGTCAGATGTAGTTAAGGTATGTCCATGCATCCATCATGTGTTGTGTATTCATCAACAGTTGCTATTTTTAACTTCTTTTCAAGGATTACTTGATCAATTTTCACCTAATTTGGTAGAGAGCATCCTGACATGAAGAACTGAAAGACTCGCAGGCAAAAATGATCCATGATAGGAAATATAATCACTTAAAGTATTGAAAGTATTTTTGTAAAGAAATGGAATTTCATTAAATTTGATCAAAAACACTGTTAAATAAAAGTCTTTCATTTTTCTTTAAAGAAATGTAATAGTTTAACATAAACCCTTAAAAGACTTTTTCATAAGAACCACTGAACCAGCTTTGGCCAAATTGTAATAGGGAGTACTCTGGCACTGAGAGCTTTCAGTGTTGTACATAAAAATGCCAATATAGTATCAAAAATGGCTGTAATTACTATTTATTCTCAGAAACTGACCAGCAGAAGGGTTTTTAAGTTCAAATGATGCTAATTCACTGTCAAATAGAGCCACTATTAGAAAAATGGAAAAAGTGGGCAATCTGTTAAATATCCTGTTTTCAGAAACCACTAAAATTAACTTGACCAAATTTTACAGAAAATATTTTGTCAAGAAGGGTTTATAAGTTATGATACTAATTCACTGTCAAATAGAGCTGCTATTAGAAAAATGGAAAAGTGGACAATCCATTTAATATTCTATTTTTAGAAACCACTAAAATTAACTTGACCAGATTATACAGAAATTATTTTGTCCAGTAGGGTTTATAAGTTCTTACAGATGATGCCAATCCTGCAGTTAGTATGGATGCTATTACTAAAAATAGAAAACCTTTTAATAACTTCTGAAACCAATTAACCAACTTTCCTGAAATATTTACTTATTGTTGGAACACATGAATGTCTTTCAGATTATACAAATGGTGCTGTTCCAGCATTATAAATACACAACTTTATTTAAAATGAACTCACTTAATATTATTTGACCAACTATGACACAGAGGTATCTGACATGTAGATCTGTAGATGTTGGATAAATTGTGCTGATGTGCTGTCAGATATGGATGAAGATACAAACAGTAAAGTAAATTTGAAGCAGTGTTTGTATAACATAAGCATTCAACAGAATTTGAAGAAAGTTCAGCAGTAAAGTAAATTTGAAGCAGTGTTTGTATAACATAAGCATTCAACAGAATTTGAAGAAAGTTCAACAGAGGACATGATACTGACCCAGATTTCTTGTCCAGCGGCTATTGTGTTTGGCTAATGGGCTAATATCAGGTGAGCAATGCCAGGCCCAACTGGGTCTTCTTTCTAAAAGCTGTATGTTTAAGGATGAAAATGTTATTGAAGGAAATTGTTCCTTTTATTCAGTATGATTTTAGATTGTATTAATTATGCTAGTTATGCTTTTTAAAATACTGCTACTTAATTATTTCTGTATTTCAAGTGGAACTTTCCAAACTGGACATTTTTGGGACCAAATAGTTTGGCCATCATAGAGAGGTTTGAGTAATAATTCCAGTATGTTTTTGGAAAAGAAGTCTGGGATCAGTTTGCATTAAAGACTGTTTACACGTATTCCAGTTTTCAGGAAGACATTTTACACCGTGGTCAGTTTGCAGGATGTACTGTATTTATGTAAGGGCCATTATTCAGGGTGATAGTTTGTACCAAGGCTATCACATGGAAGTTTCACTGTATACAGAATATTTGCACAAGACAATATCTTTTTAGACCCAGTTTGTTTAGGTCAAGAAAATTTAAATTGTTTTGAGTGTTGTATGAAAAGAGGGATTGGGGTTGTTTGTGCATTTTCTCTTAATCTACAGCAAAGCCGAGTTATCTCCACACTTTTGTGTACTCGTACCACCTACACCTTACTTACATGTACAGTATATGCATATACATGTATATCCAAACCATAAAGCACTGCATTATGGGATGGGTTCATATTCCCCAGCTCACATGAGCAGATCAACTTCAGTCATAACTCAGTGTTCAAGGTCTCAGTCTCCAATAGAAAAGGAGTTGTGCAATATCAGTACACTCATCTAAATGGGGAGGGGAATAATTTTTGGACAAGCATGGGGATAATAATGCTTCGTTATGAATGATACACATTTAAATACATTGATTTCTTTTGTCTTACCTTTATTATATGGGTTTAAACCGTAGTTGAGAGCTGCGTGCAAATGCTTGTGTTTTTGTTTGTTCTGAAAATCATGCAGTTTAAATTATTACATGTATAAATGAATCTTGAACATGAGACATTGTATATTCTGCCAAAGGGAAAACTGTTTCATAATGGTTAACATAAAATTAACCATGGATGATGTTGTATGATGTTGTGAGATGATGGTTTTGTCAGTGTTACAAAAGACGATGAACCAATGTGATCCCTACCTTTTCTTTTTAAGCCCAGAAGCCTTGAAAAGTCTTTTCTCTTGATTATCATATAGTGCCTTGGTGAAAGTGTTAAATTTTTTCTCTTTAATGAGATGACTTAGAACCACAGTAAAGAATTCTGTAATCTGCTGATGAAATGAATAAAATTGAATAAAAGTACATCATCTAGATGGAAATGGAATCAGTTTGATCAAAAGGAAATATTACATCAGTCAGATAATATTATTTAGTATAAGTCAACATAATGAGTTTAGAAAAACTTCTGATGTTAATTTGTTAGGTCAAGAATAACACATCATGAATGTCTTAATAGTGTAAATATGTATAATTGTTTATTAATTTTATACAAGTCCACATCCTGGTTGTTTATAATGATCTTATCATTCTGTAATATTTTTAGAAATCATCTATTCTTGCAATGTACAGTGCATATTGTTCAGGAAAT
The DNA here is from genome assembly GCA_029339505.1 of Unio delphinus. NCBI lineage: Eukaryota > Metazoa > Mollusca > Bivalvia > Unionida > Unionidae > Unio > Unio delphinus. The sequence goes on along the minus strand of JAQISU010000055.1, from coordinate 661,247 downwards.
ATGTATCCCAGTTATTTGCATGTTATATTCATGTTTATTATCAACTGCACCTCAGTCCATTGATTTACATTTAATATTATAACTGTTATAGAGTAAATTAAAATTGAACAGAATAGTGTACATTAAAATAAAACAATAAAAAATAACATCTGTTTATGATTTCATTTGCTTTAATATGTATTGATATTGCAATGTTGTTTCATCTCACTAGCTTTTATTATGTCACAAGCAGTAATCCTTATTCAAGAGTTTTAAGTTTGAGGGTTAAAAACAAGGTCAGAGATCAAGGTTACTGTATAGAGTTGAGTAGTAATTAATTGAGTCATACTTTTCATAATTAGCATTGTTTTAAGTTTGTTGCAGCAATTAACAGAATGCAGTTTATCTCATTATTTATAAATATTAAATTTAAAGGTCAAGGTTACATAGATCTCCAGGTCATCTTTTGAACAAGTTTTTTTTTAAGGATTTCACTTGGATGTTTAGTACATGTTTTGAAGTGTTCTTGGATGTGAAATTTGTTTAATAGAGTTAGTCTCAGAACAAGACATATGTTTAGTACATTTTTTGAAGTGTTCTTGGATGTGAAATTTGTTTAATAGAGTTAGTCTCAGAACAAGACGTATGGTGTGTTACACCAAGCATGTTCCACCATCTTTGTTCTCATCATCTCCTTCTTCAGAGGTGCTGTGAATTTTTAGCTTTAAAATGACATTCACAAACACTGTTCTTGTTATGGCAAAGAGTTCTACAAGAACATATTTTAATGTCTGTAAAGAACACTCATGCCAAGGATGTGCCCATGGATTTTAATTTTATCAGGCAAACAAGTTCTGTACATTATATATTACAATAATGATAATGGAGTGTATGAAGAGAAATCTGCAAGAGAAAGCAATGTGTTGTGTTCCTGTTGCATGAAAATAAGGCAAGTTATTGATTATAAATGAATATACAAATAAATACTCTTAACAGTGAATTTCATATTATTAATGGCATAGGAAACATGTTGATTTTATACAAATGAATACTCTTAACAGTGAGTTTCATATTATTAATGATATATGAAACATGTTGAGTAAAAACAAATGAATACTCTTAACAGTGAATTTCTTATTATTAACGACATAGGAAACATGTTGAGTAAAAACAAATGAATACTCTTAACAGTGAATTTGATATTATTAATGGCATAGGAAACATGTTGATTATATACAAATAAATACTCTTAACAGTGAGTTTCATATTTTAATGACATATGAAACATGTTTATATACAAATGAATAATTTTATCAGTGAATTTCATATTATTAATGACATATGAAACATGTTAAGTAAATACCAATGAATACTCTTAACAGTGAATTTCATATTAATGAGAATGTAAGCCTCACTGTATGAATCTTAAACCTACAATACTTGATCATTTCTTGTTATATTGTATTTAATACATCTGTTCTATTTCAAGCTGGATCACCAGGTCACACTACAGATATTGTAGTGATATGACTGAAACATTGTTAAAGCGACGTTAAAAATCCAAATCTCTCTCTCTCTCTCTCTCTCTCTCTCTCTCTCTCTCTCTCTCTCTCTCACACACACACACACACACACACACACACACACACACACACACACACACACACACATTTTTGCTTGAAATCAGAGGCGATAATTGCAGGCAAGACATGCGGCGGCTCGGTATTTAGCGTGCCTGGCTAGCGACTGAAATAGTGCGGATTCAAATTATTCCACCGGAATGGCCCGAGTAGACTATCGTAGTTCGTCCATGGGCGGGGCGCTTCGCTCCAATGGCAGTGGCACTGAATAACCTACTTGTGATATTCTGTTGTGCCGAAAAACAAATCCAGGCTTTATACATGTATTAGGAATAATATGAAATTATTGAGTTTCAAAAAAGTCTTGTAGCATGTTTTAAACAGTATTTAGTACGCATCTATGAATTGAGTGAGAGGTATCAGACTTACATTTACTTACAGATTACTAACAAGTAAACCACTTCTGCTAATGAAATGATTGATCGTGCAGTCATAATTTACCAAAACTGTTCCGATGTTGTAATGTCAGCACATTTCATGTGACACAAAATCACAAATGACAAAATATTCGCAAATTCATTTTCTAAAATGTTTTAAGATTCCAGTCGTGTGTTTGAGAAATTTGGGGCGGCTGACATGGTTTCCATCTAGCAAATGCGTCGATGGAAAAAATAAACTTGCGGCTTTAAACCACCATTTGTGGTCTACGATCTTTGAACACAACACTGTATCTACTAACGTTAAATAATTTAACGTTGGTACACATGCAGTAGGTGTGGAAGAAACAAATTAAAAACATAAGTATAATAATATATCCGTAATCTGTTAGCAAATACCTACATTTTATGTTGATATGTTTTTCGTTCTAACTTTACATTTATTCAACAGTAGACTCCACTATGGGTAAAGATAGAGGAATGAAAATACAGGTCATTTTGTAAAACAGTATAGGTGCGATGTACTATAGGAATGGAAATACAGAAGTCATTTTGTAAAACAGTATAGGTTGGATGGGCTATAGGAATGGAAATACAGAAGTCATTTTGTAAAACAGTATTGGTTGGATGGGCTATAGGAATGGAAATACAGAAGTCATATTGTAAAACAGTATAGGTTGGATGGGCTATAGGAATGGAAATACAGAAGTCATTTTGTAAAATACTATAGGTGGGATGGGCAATAGGAATGGAAATACAGAAGTCATTTTGTAAAACAGTATAGGCTGGATGGGGTATAGGAATGGAAATACAGAAGTCATTTTGTAAAACATTATAGGTGCGATGTACTATAGGAATGGAAATACAGAAGTCATTTTGTAAAACAGTATAGGTTGGATGGGCTATAGGAATGGAAATACAGAAGTCATTTTGTAAAACAGTATAGGTTGGATGGGCTATAGGAATGGAAATACAGAAGTCATTTTGTAAAACAGTATAGGTTGGATGGGCTATAGGAATGGAAATACAGAAGTCATTTTGTAAAACAGTATAGGTCGGATGGGCAATAGAAATGGAAATACAGAAGTCATTTTGTAAAACAGTATAGGTTGGATGGGCTATAGGAATGGAAATACAGAAGTCATTTTGTAAAACAGTATAGGTTGGATGGGCTATAGGAATGGAAATACAGAAGTCATTTTGTAAAACAGTATAGGTTGGATGGGCAATAGGAATGGAAATAAAGAAGTCATTTTGTAAAACATTATAGGTAGTTGGTGTATGGTACTGTAATAAATTTGGACGTACTAGCCCGAAATAGTTAGCCAGTTAGTAGGAGCAAACATCACAGAGAGGAGTGTTAGTGAATTTGAACCATGCTGGGTTCGTTAGTAGTGATTTTAGGCACAAGCCGAATGACTGTCCCATTAGTAACATAGTCCATATTAAAATTCAGCGGTGTATACAAGTATTGTGATTGAAAAGGCAGCATTTATGGTTGGAAATCAGTAAATTATAGAATGGAATCAATAAGTTGGAACTTGGTAGGTACCGTTTATGTGGCCATAGTGGAAAATGGGCGTATGTATATGAGCGTGATACGCCGGAAATTCTGTGGATTGACTGGCCTAGGGTCGCGCAGTTAAATATTTCCCAGTTAGTAAGGGAATACTGGTGTAATTTCTATGGCATGACAAGCTATCGGTACGGAAAACGGATGATAATGAATAAAAACCATGCAAAGGTGCAGTTAATGGACGTTTGGGCAAGTTGTCTCCTCTGGGTCGCCAATTGATTAGAGCAAAGATTATTAGTTACAGCAGACACGTCTTTCTTTCCATTTTACAACTCAAGTTGTATGGAAGTCTTTGGAAATTTGGGGAAAACTTATGACTTCCAGCGTGACTCGCGCCAGGGTTTTGACACCGCTCGGTCAAGTGAATAATTTGTGCGTGTAGGTATAACGGTACCAATTGCGCAAGTGCAGGTGGGAGGAGCTTATGGTGTAGGGGTCCATACCATTCAGAGATTAACAGCAACACAAGCTATGATTGGTGGATTATGTAAGAGTTGTACTTTCTGTTAGGCTTAAAAAATAGTTTAGCCTCTTGGCAACATGTGAATTTATGTTAATTCCTATATAGATCATATTTTGTATTTTTTATGATTTTTTGAAAATGTCATAGACATGACTGAAAATAAGTATGTTGTGACTAGATAACTCATACCCCTGTCTACTTCCAGCAGAGTTATCTCTCTTAAATGCAATGGAGTACCTGGTTTTGTCATCATCAAATTGACAATCTAACATTGTTCTCTATAACAGTGTGTGAGATGCATGCTAAATTAGGATAGAAAATATAGTTATCTCTCCAAATATTAGCATTGAGGTCTATGGAAAAACAATTGGTACCGTGATACCTGTAACAGTACTATGTAAATAAACGGCTAGAACATTTGGTAATAGTGATCTCCCGTTTCCTTCAAAAAGATATCATGTAACACTTATCATTTGAGCATGAAAAAGAATAAATTACAATTTAAAAAACAAATGCATATCGTCGTGTTCTCAGAACATAATACTGTGTTATACTCTTAGAAAATATAATGGGCACTTAACAATAATTGAATAGAGAGCAATAGATTTTTTGAGAAATTGAACATTAGCCGTTTACCTGCACATGCTGTTTGCAAATATAAAACATTTTTAGTCAGTCCTAAAAAATTAAGGTATAGAATATTGTGCTGGTAATAAGGAGCAATTTGTGAGAAACACAATGCTTTTTGTACGTATTGTTTGATAAATGTAATACTCAGAACGTGTGCCAAACATTTCTACCTATCCGTGTCAAATAAACGTTAAAACACTGGCTAGTCCCATTTTATGACTTTCTGTATGCAAGGTTACAGGACAGCCACCATCATCTGATATCCACTTGGATCACTCGCATACACAGAGGTGAGACTTCGACGATGTCCTCTTTTAGACATTTTAGTTTTATCGTTTGTTGCCATCTTTAGTGTCTATAGACAATTTGTTTTTTTTTTCGTTAGCATTTTTACTATCGTTATAAAACACAGCAGCTTCGAATGACGCTGAATAGAAAAGGAATACGCTACCAGAACGTTTACTTTCTTCTCTATCAGTTCATGTGGACACCTAAATTTGTCAACACGATAAGTTCCGCCGTCGGTTTTATTCATACACTAACTCTACTACGTCTTGCATATGTTTGTGACTTTATCGACCACGAAAGCATTACATCGCCTTCTTAAATTGTTCTTTGATGCGCAACTAGTGGTGTAGTAATGTGGGAACGCGTGCAAATTGCGTTCCCTTCCTTTTTGTGCGTTCCCTTATTTTTTGCGTTCGCCCCGCCCCCCTCCCCCTGCATCTGAGTAAGATGCGTTCTCTCACTTCTTTATTGCGTTCTGTCACTTCTTTATGTAGAATTACAATACTGTGCACAACCCATATCTTTGCGAATGCAAAACTGACTGTAGTATGACAAAAAACATCCAAAGTGTTTAGATGTCACAACACAACGAATCAGTATTAAACACAAACATAATAAATGTCACTAAATACACCACACACACACACACGTGTGTGTGTAACTAATTCCAAACAAAGTATTGTTACACGCACAGGGGTATTCACTTGACCGAGCGGTGTCAAAACCCTGGCGCGAGTCACGCTGGAAGTCATAAGTTTTCCCCAAATTTCCAAAGACTTCCATACAACTTGAGTTGTAAAATGGAAAGAAAGACGTGTCTGCTATAACTAATAATCTTTGCTCTAATCAATTGGCGACCCAGAGGAGACAACTTGCCCAAACGTCCATTAACTGCACTTTAGCATGGTTTATCTTCATTATCATTCTATTTCCGTACCGCAAGCCCGTCATGCCATAGAAATTCCACTAGTATTCCCTTACTAACTGGGAAATATTTAACTGCGCGACCCTAGGCCAGTCAATCCACAGAATTTCCGGCGTATCACGCTCATATACATACGCCCATTTTCCACTATGGCCACATAAACGGTACCTACCAAGTTCCAACTTGTTGATTCCATTCTATAATTTACTGATTTCCAACCATAAATGCTGCCTTTTCAATCACAATACTTGTATACACCGCTGAATTTTAATATGGACTATGTTACAGAAAGGGACAGTCATTCGGCTTGTACCCAAATTCATTACTAACGAACCCAGCATGGTTCAAATTCACTAACACTCCTCTCTGTGATGTTTGCTCCTACTAACTGGCTAACTATTTCGGGCTAGCAACTCCAAATTTATTACAGTATAAACCCTTTCCAAACAGGTTGCTAAAATACTAGAGCTGATATCCCTTTATCTCGCAGTTAATCCATTCAAAGTTGATAAATTAACTTGATATTTTAATATATTATCGTATTTACAAAAAGACGGCTATAACTATTTATCTTGCAGCCACAGAAGTCCTACAGTTAAAAAAATTTACTCGTCAGTTTTAAGTTTCAACGACAGGAGACTTAATTTAAGTCTAGAGTTGACTAACATAATTTAAGTCCGGACTTAAAATTTAGGTCAATAATCAAGTAATCTACCTGTCTGAAATTTAAGTGCGCCTTATAAGTGACCAATCAAATAACTATAATCCGACCTAACATTAAGACGTGTTGTTGAAACTGGATGCTGATTTGTATATTTTAAGTCGGACTTAAATTTCACAAAGCCAGAGTCCTGTATTGTAAGTCAAGACTTAACATTAGACCTTAGTTTTGTTGGTGAAATTCATATGTAGTCATACTTACGTCTGGATAATTAAGGAAATAATCTTCTCTCGAACTAAGTTATTCCACTTCTTATCGAATGTATAAACTCAATTCACTTGGTAAAATATGAGAAGCATTATTGCTCTCTCTCTCTCTCTCTCTCTCTCTCTCTCTCTCTCTCTCTCTCTCTCTCTCTCTCTCTCTTCAGTTGTTATTTTAATTTCATTGTTTTTGCACATTAGCGTACATTTCGTTTATCGTGTTCTACATACAGTGCTCCAATAAAAAAAATTGCGTAAATATATCATTTTGGAATCACTCTTATATCCGGGATTAAAACATTTTGCAGACGGCGCAAACATTTCATTATTGACCTGCTCAAGCCTAAGCCATAAACATTCATGACTTGATAACACTAAAATGTAACAAAACTCAACATCCTTCAACTTTTATTTTGTATTTAATTGTGCTTATCCACAGCAAACACGGTGTAGACTTCTATATTTGTTGCGTTTTCGTGTTTTGTTATGCTGTCTTTTGGGAATTTGTGCCCTTGACATAGGAATCGGTAGATTTCGAAAGCACTTTGGATGGTGTCGCACAAGTTGTGCATTGTTGTTTGTCATTATGTTTATCATCTGTCATATATATTATTTCACAGACGGACACGATCTTCTGAGAGAGAGAGAGAGAGAGAGAGAGAGAGAGAGAGAGAGAGAGAGAGAGATATGATAGTTGACCGAGTCGTTGTAAAACCTATACAAAACCTACCTTGTCAGACATGTTTTTCAGTTTATTATACAAGTTATGCTATGCTTTAATTACTAGATCAATACAATAAAAGAAGAACTTAGTTTTGTAACAGTGCATATAGTTCTTAAATAATAAAATGTCAATAAGTGCCTTTGTTTTCTATTAAATTCTGTATTCTATGTATTTAATGTTACTTTCCATGTTATGTCTTGGTCTGCTAAATGTTGTTTTCCATGTCATGACTTGTTCTATTTAATGTTGTTTTCCATGTCATGACTTGTTCTATTTAATGTTGTTTTTCTTGTCATGACTTGTTCTATTTAATGTTGTTTTCCATGTCATGACTTGTTCTATTTAATGGTGTTTTCCATGTCATGCCATGTTCTATTTCATTTTTTTTACATGTCATAACTTGTTCTAGTTTTGTTACTATCCATGTCATAACTTGTTCTAGTTTTGTTACTATCCATGTCATGACTTGTTCTATTTAATGTTGTTTTCTATGTTATGACTTGTTCTATTTAATGTTGTTATCCATGTCATGACTTGTTCTATTTAATGTTGTTCTCCATGTCATGACTTGTTCTATTTATATATTTATATTGGTACAACTATGCCTTTCTCTATTTCATTCTCTAATTGGTACTATAAAAATGAATTCATTATTTCCATAAAATTAAAATGATGCTTTTGACACAGCAAATAAGCTTATCAACCAGACTTAGGCGTACATGACTAACCGATGACCTAAAACATCGCCAATACAAAACGACCTGGGCCTACATGAAGAACTGAGGACCAAAAAAAATGCCAATATAAAACGATTGGGTCTACATGACGATATGAGGACCTATCACACTTCCAATACAAAACGACGTTAGCTTACAATACTAAATGAGGACCTGTATCATTGCCGATGCAACGAGATATGAGCGTACATGACTAATTGAGGACCTATCATAATGTCAATACAAAACAACAGGGTCCTACATAACTAGCTGGGAACCCGTAGCAATGCCATTATAAATAGACCTGTGCCTACATGACTAACAAAGGACCTATAACAATGACAATATAAAATGGCCTGGGCCTACATGACTAACTGAGGACATACAACAATTCGAATACAATGGCACCTGGACCTACGTGATTTATGAAGACTTATATCAATGCCATCACTAAACGTTCATTTAACAATATATTAGCATAGTTAAATGACTGTAAAGTGTTTAATTACAACGGAAGGAAATAGATGTTGCAATTATATATATATATATATATATATATATATATATATATATATATATATATATATATATATATATTAAAACCTGTTAATTTTACAAAGAAGTTATCTTATCGTTATCATTAATTAGTCTAGACTTAAAGCGAAATCGAAAAAAAATATGTTTATCAAAATTGTTCAAGATATATTATGATGCAAAGATTTAAAAACTAATAATAATGTTTTGTCCTTGATTTAGTTCTCACAACGAAGGGAAATAAACCACGAAAGGAATACTGGTTTTGTTTTATTTTGCTTTAAGTTGCTAATGGCAGGTCGTTTGTGCATCACGCTTATTCGATCTGACTGTTACTTATTTGAATGTTTACAAAACATTTTGTTAAAATCTGTATTATCTAAGTTAAAAACAATGATATATAAGTTATGATTTAGACTGTACAAATTATGTTGCAAACCAGACTTCTGAAATATTTATTGATATAAATCTTTACAAGGAATTGATATTCAACATTTATAACAACCGCTAAATTTGTGTCAAAGACAAATAATTCAACCATAGAAGATTAATAAATCCAAGATTGAATCCAAATGAATACGGATGGCAAAGGGGAGCACATGTTAAACGACAAGCCCTAGGATTCGGAGTCCTATTTGACGCCAAATGAATACGGATGGCAAAGGGGAGCACGTGTTAAATGACAAGACCTAGGATTCGGAGTCCTATTTGACGCCAAATGAATACGGATGGCAAAGGGGAGCACGTGTTAAATGACAAACCATATTACTGTGCTCTGGAAAGTGTTGATAGATGGAATAACTTGTATGGTAATTAAAACTGCGAAATTCATTAGTAAATTAGTATACAGAAATTATATACCGAAAATACCCATCAAAATGGAGATATTAGAGCAAAGGTCTCATGCAACCTGTACTCAAGCAGCGCGTGGAAATCCGATGTTTAAAAATAGTCCTGACATACGAAACAAAATCGCAAATGTCAAAGCAAAAAGTACAACCTCCTTGATCATATACAATTAATTAGTACAACCTCCTTGATCATATACAATTAATTAGTACAACCTCCTTGATCATATACAATTAATTAGTACAACCTCCTTGATCATATGCAATTAAATACTACAACCTCCTTGATCATATAAAATTAATTAGTACAACCTCCTTGATCATATAAAATTAATTAGTACAACCTCCTTGATCATATACAATTAATTAGTACAACCTCCTTGATCATATACAATGAATTGTGGAACTCTTCGGATACACTGTGGCTTTGGAATTGCAAGCACAAGAAATTTAGTGATGAAGAAACATATGTCTATTCAATGATAATGGAAAAAAGCTGACTCGAAGAACATTGAAACTAATAGTTATAAAGTTTGATTCTAGTTTTTCAAAAGACATATGGGTATAACAGAATTAAGGATTCTTCTGGCAATCATACATTTATCAGACTTCATGTACAGTAAATGAAAACATTATGAACTGTTTGCAGAATCAGTTATAAACGATATTCTGGTTCCATTCTTGTCATAAAAGCAAACTGTTTGGTGGAAAGAGTACGCCTTCTCGATGTAAATGTCTTCTAATTGCCTTCTCCCACTTGTGTCTGATACTCCCTATCAAAATCAATATATCCCATCGATTACTCGATCTCAACTTTAAAGTAGATTTTGACTCTTGGTGAACCATAATGCTGTGTATATACTTCTAAAGGAGTATCACTCCTCCATCAAATTTAGGTAAGTTTTTTTTTTGTTCAGCTTGACGTTTTATTCATCACAGATTCGCACAAAATGTTGCAAATATTTACATGACATTACATTTTACAGAATATCATCAGACAATAGCTTTAACCAAAATGACAAATCTATAATGCCAAATTCTTACATGATAATGCGATTTTTAACTGATTTGAAAGTTTGTACATTTTGATTCTGTCTTCTTCAAATATCCATATTGGACACTGTTTAAATGCATGTATTTTGGCATTGATAAGAATGAACAAATCTCCGTTTCGTGGTTTTTAGTATGTAATTCATGTAATCATTGGTCTAATAACAATAATGCCCATACACATTTTGGTGTACAGAAACATTTCTGAAAACACATGGGGGAAGTTTTCTAAACCCTCTGGAAGACCTTCTTCAATCTTGTAGCGTCAAACATTTTGCGCACAGCAAGCTGCAACCTGAACAAATATTAAACAGCAGTTCACGAAATATACAAAGTGCATGCATGTACTGCTGAATATTGGAGAGAGAGAGAGAGAGAGAGAGAGAGAGAGAGAGAGAGAGAGAGAGAGAGAGAGAGAGATATGATAGTTGACTGAGTCGTTCTAAAACCTATACAAAACCTACCTTGTCAGACATGATTTTCAGTTTATTATACAAGTTATGCTATGCTTTAATTACTAGATCAATACAATAAAAGAAGAACTTAGTTTTGTAACAGTGCATACAGTTCTTAAATAATAAAATGTCAATAAGTGCATTTGTTTTCTATTAAATTCTGTATTCTATGTATTTAATGTTACTATCCATGTTAAATGTTGTTTTCCATGCCATGACTTGTTTTATTTAATGTTGTTTTCCATGTCACGACATGTTCTATTTAATGTTGTTTTCCATGTCATGACTTGTTCTATTTAATGGTGTTTTCCATGTCATGCCATGTTCTATTTCATTTTTTTTACATGTCATAACTTGTTCTAGTTTTGTTACTATCCATGTCATAACTTGTTCTAGTTTTGTTACTATCCATGTCATAACTTGTTCTATTTAATGTTGTTTTCCATGTCAGGACTTGTTCTATTTAATGTTGTTATCCATGTCATGACTTGTTCTATTTAATGTTGTTTTCCATGTCATGACTTGTTCTATTTAATATTGTTTTTCATGTCATGACTTGTTCTATTTACATATTTATATTGGTACAACTATGCCTTTCTCTATTTCATTCTCTAATTGGTATTATAAAAATGAATTCATTATTTCCATAAAATTAAAATGATGCTTTTGACACAGCAAATAAGCTTATCAACCAGACTTAGGCGTACATGACTAACCGATGACCTAAAACATCGCCAATACAAAACGACCTGGGCCTACATGAAGAACTGAGGACCAAAAAAAATGCCAATATAAAACGATTGGGTCTACATGACGATATGAGGACCTATCACACTTCCAATACAAAACGACGTTAGCTTACAATACTAAATGAGGACCTGTATCATTGCCGATGTAACAAGACATGAGCGTACATGACTAATTGAGGACCTATCATAATGTCAATACAAAACAACAGGGTCCTACATAACTAGCTGGGAACCCGTAGCAATGCCATTATAAATAGACCTGTGCCTACATGACTAACTAAGGACATATAACAATGACAATATAAAATGGCCTGGGTCTACATGACTAACTGAGGACATACAACAATTCGAATACAATGGCACCTGGACCTACGTGATTTATGAAGACTTATATCAATGCCATCACTAAACGTTCATTTAACAATATATTAGCATAGTTAAATGACTGTAAAGTGTTTAATTACGACGGAAGGAAATAGATGTTGCAATTATATATATATATACATTAAAACCTGTTAATTTTACAAAGAAGTTATCTTATCGTTAGCATTAGTCTAGACTTGAAGCGAAATCGAAAAAAAATATGTTTATCAAAATTGTTCAAGATATATTATGATGCAAGGATTTAAAAACTAATAATAATGTTTTGTCCTTGATTTAGTTCTCACAACGAAGGGAAATAAACCACGAAAGGAATACTGGTTTTGTTTTATTTTGCTTTAAGTTGCTAATGGCAGGTCATTTGTGCATCACGCTTATTCGATCTGACTGTTACTTATTTTAATGTTTACAAAACATTTTGTTCAAATCTGTATTAACTAAGTTAAAAACAATGATATATAAGTTATGATTTAGACTGTACAAATTATGTTGCAAACCAGACTTCTGAAATATTTATTGATATAAATCTTTACAAGGAATTGATATTCAACATTTATAACAACCGCTAAATTTATGTCAAAGACAAATAATTCAACCATAGAAGATTAATAAATCCAAGATTGAATCCAAATGAATACGGATGGCAAAGGGGAGCACATGTTAAACGACAAGCCCTAGGATTCGGAGTTATATTTGACGCCAAATGAATACGGATGGCAAAGGGGAGCATGTGTTAAATGACAAGACCTAGGATTCGGAGTCCTATTTGACGCCAAATGAATACGGATGGCAAAGGGGAGCATGTGTTAAATGACAAGACCTAGGATTCGGAGTTCTATTTGACGCCAAATGAATACGGATGGCAAAGGGGAGCACGTGTTAAATGACAAGCCATATTACTGTGCTCTGGAAAGTGTTGATAGATGGAATAACTTGTATGGTAATTAAAACTGCGTAAGTCATTAGTAAGTACATAAATTATATACCGAAAATACCCATCAAAATGGAGATATTAGAGCAAAGGTCTCATGCAACCTGTACTCAAGCAGCGCGTGGAAATCCGATGTTTAAAAATAGTCCTGACATACGAAACAAAATCGCAAATGTCAAAGCAAAAAGTACAACCTCCTTGATCATATACAATTAATTAGTACAACCTCCTTGATCATATACAATTAATTAGTACAACCTCCTTGATCATATACAATTAATTAGTACAACCTCCTTGGTCATATACAATTAAATACTACAACCTCCTTGATCATATAAAATTAATTAGTACAACCTCCTTGATCATATAAAATTAATTAGTACAACCTCCTTGATCATATACAATTAATTAGTACAACCTCCTTGATCATATACAATTAATTAGTACAACCTCCTTGATCATATACAATGAATTGTGGAACTCTTCGGATACACTGTGGCTTTGGAATTGCAAGCACAAGAAATTTAGTGATGAAGAAACATATGTCTATTCAATGATAATGGAAAAAAGCTGACTCGAAGAACATTGAAACTAATAGTTATAAAGTTTGATTCTAGTTTTTCAAAAGACATATGGGTATAACAGAATTAAGGATTCTTCTGGCAATCATACATTTATCAGACTTCATGTACAGTAAATGAAAACATTATGAACTGTTTGCAGAATCAGTTATAAACGATATTCTGGTTCCATTCTTGTCATAAAAGCAAACTGTTTGGTGGAAAGAGTACGCCTTCTCGATGTAAATGTCTTCTAATTGCCTTCTCCCACTTGTGTCTGATACTCCCTATCAAAATCAATATATCCCATCGATTACTCGATCTCAACTTTAAAGTAGATTTTGACTCTTGGTGAACCATAATGCTGTGTATATACTTCTAAAGGAGTATCACTCCTCCATCAAATTTAGGTAAGTTTTTTTTTTGTTCAGCTTGACGTTTTATTCATCACAGATTCGCACAAAATGTTGCAAATATTTACATGACATTACATTATACAGAATATCATCAGACAATAGCTTTAACCAAAATGACAAATCTATAATGCCAAATTCTTACATGATAATGCGATTTTTAACTGATTTGAAAGTTTGTACATTTTGATTCTGTCTTCTTCAAATATCCATATTGGACACTGTTTAAATGCATGTATTTTGGCATTGATAAGAATGAACAAATCTCCGTTTCGTGGTTTTTAGTATATAATTTATGTAATCATTGGTCTTACAACAATAATGCCCATACACATTTTGGTGTACAGAAACATTTCTGAAAACACATGGGGGAAGTTTTCTAAACCCTCTGGAATACCTTTTTCAATCTTGTAGCGTCAAACATTTTGCGCACAGCATGCTGCAACCTGAACAAATATTAAACAACAGTTAACGAAATATACAAAGTGCATGCATGTACTGCTGAATATTGGAGAGAGAGAGAGAGAGAGAGAGAGAGAGAGAGAGAGAGAGAGAGAGAGAGAGAGAGAGAGAGAGAGAGAGTTTAATGGAACATCAGTACAATCTTCGCAATATGTATGTATGTATGTATGTATGTATGTATGTATGTATGTATGTATGTATGTATGTATGTATGTAAGCGTTGAAGGGCAAGTCAGTAAAAGTGTGACTATATATATATATATATATATATATATGCATATGTAGGATATATGTGTCATACATTAGAGTGACTTGCTACGATCTCAAATCTGCAATTCGTTCTATACAAAGCTAAACGCCGTGCATATCGACGTCTTTTGTTCTAAAAGCATATATTAAAAGGAAAATCGGCCTTTTCGGAGTAGATGTCAGGAAATTGTTCACTGGTGAAGTGGAAACATTTTGCATTCCACAAATTGCTTCACAACTAGTGTCAATACAAGGTTTCCACTAAAAGAGTGAAATGTTTCTTTTTATTTAGCAGCAAGAAGTTGGACAGACCGAAACTATTTCAGATAAAAAAATATAAACCGAAACTATTTCAAAACAAAACTATTTCAGGCAGACCAAACACAGAGAGAGAGAGAGAGAGAGAGAGAGAGAGAGAGAGAGAGAGAGAGAGAGAGCAATACTGATTCTCACATTTTACCAAGTGAATTGAGTTTATACATTCGATAAGAAGTGGAATAACTTAGTTCGAGAGAAGATCATTTCCTTAATTATCCAGACGTAAGTATGACTACATATGAATTTCATCAACAAAACTAAGGTCTAATGTTAAGTCTTGACTTACAATACAGGACTCTGGCTTTGTGAAATTTAAGTTCGACTTAAAATATACAAATCAGCATCCAGTTTCAACAACACGTCTTAATGTTAGGTCGGATTATAGTTATTTGATTGGTCACTTATAAGGCGCACTTAAATTTCAGACAGGTAGATCACTTGATTATTGACCTAAATTTTAAGTCCGGACTTAAATTATGTTAGTCAACTCTAGACTTAAATTAAGTCTCCTGTCGTTGAAACTTAAAACTGACGAGAGAGAGAGAGAGAGAGAGAGAGAGAGAGAGAGAGAGAGAGAGAGAGAGAGTTTTCACACACAAATAAGGCTGCTACGGAGAGAAAGTAAATAGATCAAGTTTTGAAACCTATACGGGGACAAACTATTTCAGACAAACCGAAACTGTTATGGTTTTAACCAAATATTTGATGAAGATCGATACGATATCTTAACCTATGGTCATTCAAATTTATCGTTACAAATCCATGTGGGATTGACTGAGCGTGACTAAAGAAATTTCTAAAGAGATTATAATCCATATCTCCACTGCACCACGTCTGGTGAATATTTCGTAGTGTATGTGTGTCAACTCCATTAAATACAGCAAGAATATTACAGTTATCCCTGATCACTTTTGGTATTTGTGTATATCTCTGAGTAACATGTATCACATCAGTATTTGTATGCCTACCTCTGGAAATATCCTAGCGGGTATCTTTTGATTGTCTAGCATCACATCATCATATACGACTAAATTGTTAATACTTCCATCAATAACATCAACGCTCGGTGCTTCCTCGATATCGGTTATTAATTCAATAATATCCTCATCGATTTCCGACTTTGCTTTCTCGTTAAAATCCTGTAACACCTCGTAACATTGCTGATCGTCTACACTCGGGGCTACCAAATATAGTTTAACCAATTTCATCCAACTCGCTATCAAATTAAGTAACAACTGTGTCTTGCCACTTCCAGATGGTCCAATTATAATCATGCGAATAGAATTTGGTAGCGCTGCATGATGCTTAACGGGTTCTCGTGTTTTTGTCGCCGAAAAATCAATTACAGTCATGTTATTATAAATAAATTATGGATCTATATTGTGTGAAATGTAAGAAGCGTACTAGCACAAACGACTTGACGACGATTACAACTAAAAATAACAGATCAGCACTTGCTGGTAAGTGTGTACAATGTGGTATAAAAAATTTAAATTTATTTCTAAGGATTTAAAAATGAAAGGAGGAGGTGATATTGCAGAAAAATTGACAAAACTTCCCGGGACTCCATGGGCAAAATATCCAGGAGAAAAACACCGTCCGGGATATAGTTATTGGGGACCTGGAACCAGACTCGATATCCAACTCGATGATCAAAACAAACCCTGACCCGGTGAATATCCAATAAACGCTATTGATAAAGCGTGTCATGCTCACGATGTTGCTTAAAAGCAGCAATCTGCAACACAGACATATCGCAGATGTGAAATTGATTCATGCATTAAATTATATCACTGGTAAATCCTTCGTTTGGTTGATAAAATCGGTGATGAAAAGTAAATTAATGTTGGGTGCTGGTAATTAATAACAACATGGAATCTATTTATTATTCCCCAAGAGGATACTGGAGGAGTAAATCAGCAATCAATAAACTCGCTAACGAAGCAAAAGTGAAAAATACCAGATTGGTTATCTAAACAGGCGATATAGCAGATTTATCTACCACCGCCTAAACAAATTAAATTCTCACATTTTGATGTCAGCGTCCCTAATGAAGTTCATTAAGCTGATATATTATTTCTGCCGCATGATACTGTAAATAAACAAACATACAAGTATGCGTTAATCGTAGTTGATGTTGCGAATAGATACAAACAAGCAGAGCCGCTAAAGACAAAGTCTTCAACTGAAGTAGCTTCTGCGTTTGAAAGGATTTATCGACGAGGTCCTCTGCTCTGCAGTG
Organism: Unio delphinus; assembly: GCA_029339505.1. Taxonomy (NCBI): domain Eukaryota; kingdom Metazoa; phylum Mollusca; class Bivalvia; order Unionida; family Unionidae; genus Unio; species Unio delphinus. Next base: position 643,813 of record JAQISU010000055.1, on the reverse strand, counting down.
GCCAAATCTATTACAAGTTGATCCTGGCAAGGAATTTCAGGGTGCAGTGTTAACAACAATGAAGCATCATAATGTCACCATCAGACGAGGGCATACTGCACTACATCGCGATCAGGCAATTGTTGATCGATTTAATCGGACACATGCTTATTTGGAAATCAAAACGCGAAGGAATTTATCCAGGATACACGATCTCTTGAATGGATCAAAAGATTACCAGGTGTAATTACCGCGCTAAATAATGAAATTACTCGAACAATTAATATGAAACCTATTAATGACATCACAAAGAAGCATATTCGTGAACAAAAACCGCGAAATGATTTTTCAAAACAACGAATACTCGGTAATGTCACTGTGAGATATTTATATGAACCAGGAGAGCTTGAAGACAGTACAAAAAGAGCTACTGATCCTATATGGAGTGTCACTACACATAAAATATCTAACATAACAAGATCCTCGGGTAGACCAGCAATCTATAGATTGGATTCAACTGCTCCTTAGCGTGGATTTACACAGGAACAATTACAAGTGATACCCGAGGATACTCAATTACCACCGCGTGGTCTTAACTAGCACCTCTGCGTCTGTTACACTCAAGACAAGTCAACATCACATTATCTCTTGGTATAACCAAGACTATTATATTTTCTGTCTGCGGTAAATTGGCGAGGATATTCATCCGATCAACACCAAAGCATTATACAATTACAACTCGCGCAGTGATTATTCTGTTGTTGTTTCAGCGTAATTATAAATTCAGCATCAATATCAAATTCTCTGTTATTTTTTTTTATCCTGTTGTTTATAGCCAGCGAGTTTTTTTCTGATTATGTCATCGCTGACAATTTCATTGTTGCTGGTGTCTTTAGCATCTAAAACAACTCTTCGAAGTTGATTTATTCTTCGTACTCTGTACACTGCCAAGTAAACTAAATTTGACCACTCGATGCGATCATCTACGATCCAAACAATCGTATTGGATATAGTCAATCCCTGCGAAGAATGTATCATCATTGCGTATCCTAGCGTCCATGGGGATTTATCAGCACGCCATGCGTCTTCGACAACACTGATATCAACCGACACAATATCATTTACACGAGAATCTGCTTCTGTATGTCCTGGAATATCAATTTCAATATCCTGTCTTCGTGTATCCGTAGGCCTATAATACAATGGCACTGGAAGTGTTGCGAATTTTTCCTTGTGCGTTTTAAATAACTTCATCTGAAGTGTGTCTCTGACTATCTTTCTACTTGCCACTATCAAATAGTTTGGTCTCCATTCTTCCCAAAAATCATTTAATGAGGTTTCTGAAATTATTTCAAGAGCTATTTCACACTGGATTTTATCCGGTTGTAATCTGATTAATTTCTTAAATTCACTTAATTCTTTATCAAGTGATCTATTATCAGTATTAATTTCTTCATAATAATCTACAAAATTCTTCAGCCAATCATGTGGAGATAAACCGACAAATGGTGGTGGTTAACGATGATCGCCACACATTATCACAGTTGTATTCGCTAGCAATAGCCAATCAAGAAACATTTTAAATATATCTAACGACACTGTACATATCTCATCCAAAATAATAATTTCAGGAATATATTTCTCGCCCATTCGATCAATAATCTACACGTCACCTTTCCATCGAAAGAAACTGTGATAAGTGCAAGCATTAACTCCTCGCTGTTTCATCTCTCTTGCAAGTTTGTGTGTTGATGTTAGCACAATCATCTTTGGTTTTCCTCGAAATAATTCGATTACACGAGTCGTCTTCCCTGACCAACCACAACTGTTTAAGTAACTGGTTTTATATCTACATATTGGATCGGAACAAGAAGGCGCACTAGATAGTTCTGATATTTGATTATTTTTCAAGTAATTGTTTTCAATTGTAACATCTGCTGATTTAGAATAATCACGCAATATTTCCCTATTTTATTCTCCATGATCCCTAACACTCGTCGGAATTTGTAAATTTAGCCACTGCTTAGTTATGTTTCACATCTATGTAAACTTAATCAGTGGCGACTCTAACCGCGGATTCAGGAAATCTATTTATCATCGAAAGTAAATTGATAGAAGCATAAGCCAGCATAGACGCCCTTAAATATGTGTATTGGTGATTATCTCCATCTATGTAAGTAACAATTTACCGAATTTTGTTCCATCGGACAAGAAAGCGTCTTTACGATTGACATATATACCTCTAGATGTTTCATCTTAATCGTGAATAATGTCGCTTGTGATCATATTTCCACCCTGGGTGAATTTACCAATTATTCCTCTACCGAGATCATTTGTGTGTTTATTTCTAACTTCAAAGATCTCCTTGGACCATTTCACGATATATTCTTCGTCGAGATCAGGAAAATGTTTTTTGTTATTGCTAATTATACTATCTAGACCATCGGGTTGTGGTAACCAAACTTCAGTTTGTTTCCGATATGATATAATCTCTTCACTGACAACCAGCAATATCAGTATTTTACAATGAATCATATACCGTAATAACACTATTGGCATCTAGTCTTTTTCAGATATATGTATACGAAACCAAACATAACAGCACGGGTGAAGGCCTTTAGCGAATTCAAATGATACCATACGAGCGAATCCGGTAAGATCAAAATCGGATAGCGGCTCATTAATCGCAACACCGGTCATCTCGTGTGTAGGATGACCAAATCGTTTAAAATACTCAGAGCATTCTCCGTACCCCAGAAAACTCCCTGGATAACACGCAACCATATCAACCGAAAACACGTTTTTAGGATCATATTTGGTATCCCATAATCCATCATGTCCATAATAAACACAGCTTGACTGGACATCTGATAGAAATTCAGCTCTTGTTGGTTTCCATGGATTTTTCTTTCTCACGAAATGAGCTGCAACTAACGGGATTGTAAAACAGTTTGTTAGTAATTGTTCGTCGATATCCGTTGAAAAATCACGAGCTAGTTTTCTCATCTCGTCGTGAAGAGATTCAGTACGGTATATTTTACCGTCATGTCTTACAAATTGATTGAATTTACACTCTTCGTCTTCAAAACTCTGAAATAACGACACTGACACAGGATCGTTTTTACTTAACTCATAAATAAAATCAAATAATTTCTCCTCCCCGGAGAGTTCTCTGGAGAACTCCACCGGGAGATATTTTATGGTTCTATCCCGCGGAAATATTGTTACCTCAGAGGTCCAAGCGTGTGCATTATGGTCAATAACTTTTATTGGAGATCCTCTCAATTTACATTTTGATTCATATAATACTTCTCCTGTTATTGTCCCTACGGTTATTGGAAATTTTAATATCTTTTCTAGCTCAGCTACATTTTGAATTGTGGCCCAATTCTCCCGGATTGCTAACTCCCATTTGTTTATTTTGTATGTCTTAGATCCGTCAATTTGTTTCCACACAACGCATTTGTAAAATGCTCTATTATTCGTTCGGCTACACAATTTATCCTTCCTGACAAAGTCAGCGGCGACTGTTTCAGGGGTTTTAATTTCTTCATACTCCGTTTGCCATTTAATGGATAGACCCCATAAACAACCGCGGTTAAAGGATAAGATTTCTCGTAATACGATTTGTCAATTCCAGTCAGCGTTCCTGGTTTGGAATCCTGACTCACAATGACAACTCTTTATCTTTCAATACAGGATCAAATTTGTCGCGTATAATCCAATTTCCTGTTTCTGAACTAATAATGAATTTCACTCTAAAAAAATAATTTTTATGGTCAAGATGCGAGGTTATCACTGCTGGTCGTTCATGGTAGCATCAACACCACCATCGATTCGAAATGTTGACCAACAGTGAGATGCTCCGTCGCGCTTAAATTCATTAAATGCATCATTGATTTTACTGATTATACTTCTATCAGTTATTAGACCCTTATTTGGTATATCTATGGATACTCTATCGAGATTGAATTTAGCATTTTTCCAGGGTTTTATTTTGGATAATCTCTCGAACTCCTCCATATTATAATTAAAACAAGTATTTAAATAAAGAATTTATATATAATGAATCACTGTAAGTGGCTTATGATAGGATTACTAACCGTTTGTAACAAATCATGCAGAAATAAATTCTGTGGATAACATTCACAGAGTGTGCGACGTAGAAGCTTAGGTCCGATGCCCTGCATACGATGTGGGGTGGGTGTGCAAGGTAAGTCGCAGCTGTGTCTGAATTGTGGTGGTAAGCGATACAGGGAGCTTAAGCGTTATTATGATAAGAGATTTAAAAACTCCGTCCCTGACTCTGTGAATGACTCTGACTCTGTCCCTGACAAAATCATAAGAACTCCTCAAGACTATATTACTAGATTTTTAATAAGTATTAATTAAACCAAATAATTAATTAGAAAAATAAATACTTATGTATATAAAAATGAACCAAGAATTTCAACCGCATCCAGTGATCATCGATTATGAAGCATCTCGTGATGGTTTTGTCAGACACCGCAGATTGAAAAAAAAACCATTATGAGTGGACAATGGCCAGGGGTATTTGATGTTTTGTATTGGGGGGAAAGATATTATTTGTATAGATTTATTTATGAGTGTTTCCATGGTCTGATCAAAGATGGTTTTGTAATTGATTATATTTTTGATGTCCAAAAAATAACAAATTACAATATCTTCAGGCTATTACTCAGAGTGAGAATACCAAACAAGGTTGTACTGGAAAATACCCGAAAATTGCAAGATATGTCAGATCTCTTAATATAAATGCTAAGGAAAAAAGAATATTTGAATCAATGGATGCGGCCGGAAAGTATTTTGGTATTTGTGTGCCCTCGGTACGAAAAGTAGCAGAACATGTATATTCAGCTGTTTCTAAACGATTTAAAAACAAATTCAATTTATATACATCTAAATTCCATTTTGTACTGTGTATAACACCAAGGGGAATAACTCGTGTAGGCATATGTGTATAGTTTCCGAAACTGAGGTAACTCTTTTGCTGTTGTTAGGGAAATACCTCAGTTATCTCATGGGAATAATCACATATGTGTTCTGTCAGAAAACGAGTCAAACAAATTAGTTTTTAAAAATATGATATTCTTTTTTTTGATACTGTTTTCAGGTATCTTGATTTGTCTGGATGTTGTCAATAATCACAATTAAGTTACACGAGAGTAACAATCACACACCGCTGCTATTGATTTCCGTGTATTAGTCAGCTTATATAGTATGCTACCTGTTATATAATCGGGCTTCGAAGTTCAACTGAAAACCACTCTACGTCACACCGTCACACGGTGTGAGTGTGTTTTTGCATTCGACCCGGGGTGATTTTGTGCGGTAGAGAGGTTTAGTTGAATGTAGATTATAGCCCTTGTGTGTATATGTCCTTTGTATATATGTAATAGTTGTATTGTCATATATATATATATATATATATATATATATATATATATATATATATATATATATATATATATATATATATACAAACCAATCCTTATTGGAATTCACCTGACTGTGTTTGACAGGTTAGGTGTTCTGATATATCATCATGTTGTGCCGTCTATCATGTACCTTGAACTTGCTAGAACACTCGAAACTAGAAATTAAAGGTTGTATCGTCTCTATATATACCTTAATTAAGATTACATGTTCCTTGAACTTGCCAGAACACTCGAACCTAGAAGTTGAAGGTTGTATCATCCCATATAATCCCTTGCATGTGCCGTCTATATGATATATACCTTAATTAAGATTGTAAATATGTATATTATTGTACATAGCTGTAAATATCACGCTTGAAGAAAACGGGTCAAAATTGACCCCCATATTTTTGTATTATATAGATATATATATATATATATATATATATATATATATATATATATATATATATATATATATATATATATATATATATATATATATATCATATAATGAATTTCAAAATATAAATGACAAATAAAAAAATACAATTATCAGATAAATTAGATTGTAATCAAATTCTCTCTGATTTTCAAGATCTCGATGATAGTGCTCAAAATAATTAATATGTCCTGACAAGTCAATATGACGCAATCAAAAGGATACAACCTTCCGTAAATGAATCATTGGCCTATAACAGTGATGTAAATAAATTCATTTCGATATTTACAGCAGTCGAAAAAGTTTGGTCTGAACTCGGAAAACAATATGAATTTAGGCGTACAATACATTCCAGGATTAAGATGATAAAGGATCTCATTAAACAGAACAATACACTTGATAAGACTGCGAGTTTTGAAATATAAATCGTGTTTTGAAATTATAATACTACGGTTTTGAAAACATAACACATGTACATACCTTTGAACAGGACAGTTTCAATACAGGTATGGGATTACTCGCATGGAACGAAGTCCTTTTAACAATTTGTATGGGTTTGAAATTCTATAACATTAGTAGGCAAAGGGGTATGATCAGTGTTATGTTTTTGCACTGCGTAACACGGAAGTGAAAACACACGAGTGTTTTTAAACATAATTACAGAAACTGTTTACAATTAAATCATATATAAATATATTTATATGGTCGGAGAATCATTAACGACCAGACTCGCTCGCGAACGATTGGAAGCAATAAATACATTTTTACCCGTATGGGACTATGTCAGACAAAAATTGCAAGCGCGTCAGGAATTTCAAACTGCTGTTGCAACTGATACTACATAATTATTAAACCGGTAACTTCAGCTACTGAGAAAGCCGCATTGACCACTGAAAAAGCTATATTGGGAGATATTGTTGACGTTGAGGATAGAAAAAAGGGTATTCTCCCATTGTTAAAACAGATAGCTGGAGCTAAACCACATGATGAAGAAGAACAGGAAAGTTCTGTTGGTAAAACTCAAAAAAGTGTTTTCTCTTTCATAGATAAATTTACCGATGAGGCTAAAACACTGAAAAAACAATTTCAAATATTAAAACCCATGGATTATCACACTTTTGGTGATTTTGCTGCTAAAGCTATCATTTAAGAAATGAATTTTTAAAAGAAGAGTATAAAAGAAATAGAATAAAGCGCGATGAATGGATTGATTGGTTATATAAATGGAACAAATGGGATTGGTCGTATAAATAAAAAAGAATTAGGGTATATAAATTATCGAGATGGGATTACTGATTCATGATGTACGACAAGAAAAAGAACGACAAAGACAAATCGAAGAAAGACAAGAGAAGAAACGTCAAACATCAACACGAAGACAAACACGGAGGCAAAGAAAAACAACAAGAGTATTATATCCCATCTGATCGAGAAGAAGATGATGATGAACAAGGTGCAACTGGTTCTAGTAGTGGGAAGGGTTTTTTCTCAGAGTGTAATTCCTTGCTCCGCTTTGGGCAGTGGTCTTGTTCGTTGTCCTAATAATATTCTCGGAGACATAGCACGATTAGAAATTTTCATTGGGGAAAACGAGCTGGAAATAACTCGCCGGAAAAAAATTAATGAAGCCGCTGATATCTGCAGACGACTATTTGAAGGTGGCGTCATAGATATTGGTGTTTATTGAGAGTTTATTGATGAACTAGTTTATGATTACCATAGTGACTAATTTGATGACTTCGTCATTCGATTAGATAAATAGCATTTAAATAAGATGATCATACACTACAACCACAATAAACCAACCATGGTCTACGTAGTAAATTTGCGATTGCCTGTTTATAGGGCGTATTATGGAGATGGTCTCGGTAATGTTATTCAAGAGTTATTTACAAGGATGGTTCCAAAAATCGCAAGACAATTATCAATGAAAGCTATTGATGTAATTCGTGATAAGGGTATTAGAGCTGTTGTGATGTTGCCGGTAAAGCATTTTCCGCGGCCAAAGAAAAACTACTAACACTAATTCGAATACGAAAGAAACTAACACTGAGAAACCTACCATCTACGGAGATTATGCCTGCGAGTATTAGCAAAATAATAAACAACACAGTGGATCAAAATATAGCATCGCGGATAAATGAGGGATTTGACATTCAGGGAAATATTACTGCAAATATGATAGTTGATTCAGCAACAGCCGGATATATAAGACCAGCTGCCGCTTTTGATGTCATAAACACTAATTCTAATTACAACCTAGGGTTTGCAACACGCGTATCAATGTTGCATGGACAGCGTAGATTATTTTCATGCGCGATTCCACTGCATCATATATTTGGATTTTGAAGAAATGTGAGAAAAGTTATCTTTGGAGCAAAACATACAGTAGTCCTCGTGCGAAAAGGTGCTGATAATGATGCAATCTGGCATGGTGCTGGTGTTGCTGCTGGTAAAGTAAATATACCAAAACTCTCACTGTGGATGCCAGTAATGACTCCATCAATCACCGCAGAGGAAAAATTACTATCATTTATGGATACAGGTGGTAAATCATTGCTGTCATGGTTAACGACAACGACGGATATTATGGAGACTACTGTTAATGGTACATTCGCATGGCACATGTCATGACAACAAGGAGTTTCTGCGCCGCGGCATATATTTGTTGCATTACAGGATAAGGCCACGATTAAATTCTCAGGAGGATAGCCATATGATATTTGATAAACTAGGTGTTACTGAAGTCTCGTTGAGGATAAACGGCCAGCAAGAACCATCCGAGGATATTTTACTTGATTACGGACAAAACCAAATAGCACGCACGTATCATCGTTTGCTATCATTTATGGGACGTGATCTGAATTTTTAGATAAATTTTCAAGAACATATTATCGATTTATCGTCGAAACTCTCAATTATCAAATACACGGAAATACTAAATCATATCATATACGATATGGATCTGTTTAATCTACGACTTATTCAATGAGTATTAAATGCCAGAGATGGTTCTGAAAGAATAAAATTTGCAGAAAAGTATAAAGTACGTGTAGAGGATATTTCAGCATTTTAAGTTTCCAGAGTATAATGCAGACGAACTAATAAAAATCAACCAATGATCTCCTCGATGAGTACTTCCGCAGCATGGAAAAAAAATAACACAACCACACACAACTATCCTCAAACATAATAATGACCCAGACGGTGGTGGTAGGCATATTGCTCCTCAAAATGTGAATATATCCTCGATGATTGCAATAAATCTAGTATGTGATGCTATCGATGGAAGTTACCAAATAAATCTCGAAAGACCAAATCATGCCCAGCAGGGATACATTTTCTATTCGTTTGCACCAACGGCTCCACCAAGATTTATAATAATTGAAGAGCCAACAAATTCAGTCTATATGTGATTCATTAACGAGAATTAATTCTAAACTCACTAACCAGTCCAATAATTTAATTGACTTAAGAGGAGAGACTATACAAATTAACCTGTATGTGAAATCCTAAAGGATTTTAACCGTAACGATTTCACCTTAAGACTTTTACCAAAACTGTCATTTTTTCAATATGTCTGAAATAGTTTGTCTCCGAATAGGTTTCAAAACTTGATCTATTTACTCTCTCTCCGTAGCAGCCTTATTTTTGTGTGAAAACTTGTCTGTTCATCTCTCTCTCTCTCTCTCTCTCTCTCTCTCTCTCTCTGTTTGGTCTCTGCCTGAAATAGTTTCGTTTTGAAATAGTTTCGGTTTATATTTGATTTTGTCTGCAATAGTTTCGGTCTGTCCAAATATCTTGCTGCTTAGTTACAAAAAGTAGTTTTCCTCTGTTTATAACATGTCTCATAAAGATACAATGAAACGAACGAGAGAAGAATGTATATCGCCACAGTGACAATATAATTGGTATTGCCAATTGACGATATTAAACTCTGGAATGAACTGCTTTCGTTTCTGTTTTTAGAAAATATATACACTTAAATATAACGACTGTACTTTGTGTCTTCAATTTCGAATTGATCTACATCGTTTTTTCTCGTGCTCCCAACACAAACAGGATTAATAACTAACAAAGAAAATACACAGTCACTCTATATTTATAAACGTAACGAGTATGTGCTGTAAAGAATGCTTAATACAAACCACAACCCCAACCCTATACAAACCCCTAACAAACAACAACAGGTTCGTCATAAGAATTCACTTCTTTAAAATAGTCGCACACATTTTATTTCTACAACTTGTCATTGTCGTTAACAATTACCAATTTCTATGCGAATGGCGGATACAGAGTTATAGTTATAGAGTTTATTTATACAACATGTCATTGTCGTTAACAATTACTAATTTCTATGCGAATGGCGGATACAGAGTTATAGTTATAGAGTTTATTTATACAACTTGTCATTGTCGTTATAGTTATAGAGTTTATTTATACAACTTGTCATTGTCGTTATAGTTATAGAGTTTATTTATACAACTTGTCATTGTTGTTAACAATTACTAATTTCTATGCGAATGGCGGATACAGAGTTATAGTTATAGAGTTTATTTATACAACTTGTCATTGTCGTTAACAATTACTAATTTCTATGCGAATGGCGGATACAGAGTTATAGTTATAGAGTTTATTTATACAACTTGTCATTGTTGTTTACAATTACTAATTTCTATGCGAATGGCGGATACAGAGTTATAGTTATAGAGTTTATTTATACAACTTGTCATTGTCGTTAACAATTACTAATTTCTATGCGAATGGCGGATACAGAGTTATAGTTATAGAGTTTATTTATACAACTTGTCATTGTCGTTAACAATTACTAATTTCTATGCGAATGGCGGATACAGAGTTATAGTTATAGAGTTTATTTATACAACTTGTCATTGTCGTTAACAATTACTAATTTCTATGCGAATGGCGGATACAGAGTTATAGTTATAGAGTTTATTTATACAACTTGTCATTGTCGTTAACAATTACTAATTTCTATGCGAATGGCGGATACAGAGTTATAGGGAGTTGGAGAATAAACACATAGGCAGGCAGTCTTAATAAAGGTAAAGTTTTATCATCTAATCGTAAAGAAATCTTACTGTAGGATAGGTTCCGTTTGTTTCGAATGCACTTTAGGTAGAGGTGTGTGTGTGTGTGTGTGTGTGTGTGTGTGTGTGTGTGTAGAGGGTACCACCTCCAATATATATCAGTGAATGCGATAGAATTCCCCAAAGAATATCACAATATAAACTTGTGAATTATATATTGCAATGTGTATCGTTCTCATATATATGATTTAAAACAATAGAAAATTAAATATGGTCGAGAAGGATATGAACCTAAATTAACCAATAATCTGAATTTGGGTGAAGCGTCTGTTGGCAAAGCTGTCTGCAAGGTTATCAATGCTTCATAATTCACGTCTGTTTATAAATACCTCTTGTCTCTGCAATGTATCAATCCTAAGGTGTTATCATTATATGGAGTTTTGTCAAGATTAATCATGCAATTTAAATACCTATTGTTCGAGTGGTTGCTAAAGTGATACAGTTTACGTTTGTATCATGTAACACTTTTATCTTAAGTTGCATGATTATAGACGTAATATATTTTCTAATCTCCGTTTTGCTTGTCACGCATTCGTGGAGATGGGCTCCATCTGTTTATATTTTTCTGGAATATAAAAATTGGCCAATCTATATAAAGAAATGTACTCCAATAAATCGGAGTATTACAATTTGTTGCAGATGATGTAAGTATCGATCACTCACTGAAAAAAAGTTTGTTCATGCACATAAGAAAACATTTCATAAACAAATTCTTGTTTTATCAATTTCCGACAGAGGAATGAAAATACTGATTTATGCTCTCTCTCTATGAAGCTTGTATCCTTTAATTACGATTGGCTAGAAGCTTGTATCCTTTAATTACGATTGGCTAGAAGCTTGTATCCTTTAATTACGATTGGCTAGAAGCTTGTATCCTTTAATTACGATTGGCTAGAAGCTTGTATCCTTTAATTACGATTGGCTAGAAGCTTGTATCCTTTAATTACGATTGGCTAGAAGCTTGTATCCTTTAATTACGATTGGCTAGAAGCTTTATTTCACAGCACGACCTGAAAGTTATTTAGTGCCAAGACAATTAGAACAAAGAAACTTAGCCAGGTATACACCACTTTATCTGACGCTGGCTGATGTGATGGTAGGATTCGAACATGTATGCTTCTGGTGGCGATTAAAATATGCGCGCCGCTGACTCATCGCGGCCCTTCATTTATTTTGTCTAAGAGATGTATATCATTCAGAAAATATCTTTGTTAAAATAATTAGATGTAATAAATATACATCTCACTGTGATCCCCTGTTTTTCGAGTATTCGCCTATTATCATTTAATATTTAATTGTTTTCCAAACATTTCTCGACATCTATATTTCATTTCTAGATGTAGATATGTTCAAAATGAAGCACAGGACGTGTCTGATTCTCCTTGTTCTGACTGCTGTATTGCTGAATGATTCCGAAGCATTCCTATTCCGGCGTTTTAAGAGCCGCGTGGTCAATGCAGTAAGACGAATAGGTCGTGAGGTTCGGAGAGTTGTTAAACCAGTGATATGTCCACTTACCTGTTCGAAGTTGTGCCCTGGTGTAGCTTCAGCGGTAGGCCTACATCCCGCTGTTACAGGAATTGGGTGTCATGCTGCATGTAGGAGGATTTGTAAGAGAAGTGTAAGAAAAGATTTCTTATATGTACAAATTAAGTTATAAATTGAAATGTCTTTCGATAAATTGCAAACTGTATATAGCAACTCTCTGGGTAGCAGTTTTAAAATTAAAATAAATTTATATGATATGCATTTTCTCTTTACCTTCTAGGTAGTTTTGGGCTTTTCAGGACACGCGATTTGTTTGTTCATACAATAATTTTAAAATATATTGACAGTTTTCAATTATTGTGCACTTTCTGTTCTCTCTACATTCTTGAATTCTCAACTAGAAATAATAATGCAAGCTGCAGAGAAACAAAATACGTTTCATAGGTAAAATATCTATTTCTTTGAATCATTTGTACAACCAGCACATTGTCCAAAACTTGAAATATGATGCAAAGACGTATGTTCGTTTCGATAAAAGGATACAATTGTATCGGTTTAGTAAATCATATTGAACAATTATTAATGAAAGGTCAGGTAAGAACATAGAAGAGAGTTTACTTAAGTTTTTAATTTATCCTGTGAAAACCGGCAGAATCGAATATATATATATATATATATATATATATATATATATATATATATATATATATATATATATATATATATATATATATATATATATATATATATAACTTAACCACTTCATGCTTTGAAAAGAAAGTAATTTAATACATTTATTTTACTAGCAACATTTACTCTCAGGGTCATTCTTCATCATTTTAGATCTCCGACTTTGACATGTCAGATGTTCAATACCAAGTTGTACCAATGTCGCCTGATTTCAGTCATTACGACATGAACGGAGACCGGTTGATATCTCCAGGAGAGTTTGCATCAGCTGAGAAACTGCCGCTGGAGGAGGTATACGATATATTCCAGTCAGCTGATATTGATGGTGAGTTGATATCTTGTATTCCCTGCGTAACTAATGGATGATATACAGTCTATATTACCAATTGATATAACATAATGTCCCAAACCATACCTAGATGGAAAGTTTATGTTTGTTTACAATATTTAATACTATTTTAAATAAATATAGAATATGTTTAGATATATTTATATTTTCTTTAGAGCAAGGATGTATATGCAAACGTACGTTTGAATGACATTAAGCCCATGTGTACTTACGGGATGTTATATATCCCTAGCTTCAAATTTAACATCATGAACATATTGGGCTTAAATGAGGTTCAGGCATCATCATCATCTATTATATCGAAAAGAGAGTTTATAATTTTCATTGCGTACAGAACCATTGCTTGCTGATGGCTTTGCGCAAGACCGGCATATTCAATACATTTTTCCTTGTGCTAAACAAAATTTTAGATGAAACTTTCATTAATCCGCATATTGATTCTGGACTTGTGGAACAAAATCCGTTTATGATGTTCACCAATACCATAGGTAATGAAAATATGATAAAATCGAATTATTAATTAATAATATTCTTTGTACATAAAAGAATCGCTAACCTATATCCTTTTGTTAATTAATAATATTCCTTGTACATAAAAGAATCGCTAACCTATATCCTTTTGTTAATTAATAATATTCCTTGTACATAAAATAATCGCTATCCTATATCCTTTTATTAATTAATAATATTCTTTGTACATAAAATAATCGCTATCCTATATCCTTTTATTAATTAATAATATTTCTTGTACATAAAATAATCGCTATCCTATATCCATTTATTAATCAATACTATTTCTTGTACATAAAATAATCGCTATCCTATATCCTTTTATTAATTAATAATATTCCTTGTACATAAAATAATCGCTATCCTATATCCATTTATTAATTAATAATATTTCTTGTACATAAAATAATCGCTATTCTATATCCTTTTATTAATTAATAATATTCTTTGTACATAAAATAATCACTATCCTATATCCTTTTCAGTAAATATAGTGCCATGATATTATTTTGGCCTTAAATTCCACAATTTTTATTTATTTAGGTGATCAGATGTTTAATTCCACAATTTTCATTTATTTAGGTGATCAGATGTTGGATGTAGATGAATTTGAGACAGCACCGCTCATTTTTACCAGTAAGTATGTATTTGAGTGATAAATAATACACGTACCTGTTTAGAAACAATAAGCAGAATAGGAAGAAAAAAAATACACTAAAATCAACAACAAATAAAGCAACCGCAGTGGCCCTTCATGAATAATAATAATAATAATAATAATAATAATAATAATAATAATAATAATAATAATAATAATCATCCCCCACTTTAATTTTTAAGAAGACAACTTGACTGATCGCGGAAGAAGCAATTTAAATGCGACATTTCTTAATTAGTAATTTTTAAAGAATTCACAATTAATTAACTGGTGAGTAAAACTTGAGAGTAATGGAGACACGAAAGAGAGATAAAATTATATCATGTAAATGTGTGATTGAACGCAACTGGGATATCTGTAAGGTGAATCAATATCTTGACTCTAGCCATTTTCATCCGAGAGTCAAAATGAATTGTTATATTAATAAACATCTTGACACTAGCCATTTTCATATGAGAATCAAAATGAATTGTTAAATGAATGAACATCTTGACACTAGCCATTTTCATCCGAGAATCAAAATGAACGGTTAAATGAATCAACATATTGACACTGGCCATTTTCATACGATAATCAAAATGAATTGTTAAATGAATCAACATCTTGACACTAACCTTTTTCATCCGAGAGTCAAAATGAATTGTTATATTAATCAACATCTTGACACTAGCCATTTTCATATGAGAATCAAAATGAATTGTTACATGAATCAACATCTTGACACTAGCCATTTTCATCCGAGAATCAAAATGAATGGTTAAATGAATCAACATATTGACACTGGCGATTTTCATACGATAATCAAAATGAATTGTTAAATTAATCAACATCTTGATACTAGCCATTGTCATACGAGAATCATAATGAATTGTTAAATTTGGTTTTCAAAGAGTAAACATGGACCTTGAACGAGCATAATACCAGGGATACAAGCTTGTAAAACATGACAGCTATATATACTGTATTAAAAAACCTTTCGAGTTTGCATTATCATATCATGGTAACGTAACTTTAAAAGTATATTTAGAAAATAAAGTTTTATGATTTACTATATTTAATATGTAAAAATAAGTTTCCAGGGATAATGAACAAGTATGTTAGGAAATTCATAACCACTCTTTAATATTTTAAACGTTATAAAATAGTTAATTTTACATATCAGAATGCAACCTTGAAACCCATTTTGAAATGTCTTACCAAATATGATGCTATGAATGAACAAGCATTATAAATTATACTGGGTGATTTTCAAACAAACTGATTTTATAAGGACGGTCGGTAAGAATCAGTTTTGCATGTCCTGATGTACCAACTTATGTTTCCTTTTCTCTATCTTCTCTTAATTTAGTTTATGTTTACAGGTGATAGTGCGGCTGGTACGAATGACATGACTGGGGCGAGCACGAGCACTAAGTCGATGAATGCGGACACTACACAACATTGATGTGGACATATTGGAATATTTAAGTCTTGATATGAAAACTGTGTTTGTGTTGTTAGTTTAAACTGAGCTATCGAATGCAACGACATACGGTACTACTCTTGTTACTTAAAAATGTAGTGGGAAATGTAATAGTGGCAGATCTATATTGGATTAACTGAGATGCCATTTTCTTAAATGTTTTCATTCTCTTACATGACGGAAGTGCTTATACAACAACATATGGTGCACAGGAAGTTTGTGCAGCTATTCTGTTTAAAAGAACATAAGGTCATGCATTTTAAAATGTTTTGAGAAAGTATTTGTTGCATCATTTACAAAAAGATATATCTGTTCGATTACTTTACACCAGGATATAATAAAATGATATACTACTACTACTACTACTACTACTATACTACTACTACTACTAATAATAATAATAATACATACTATATTATTATGTGTATTATTTTTTAGTTCATGTATTTTTGGTAGATACAATTAAATCTTTAAATTTGTCTTGATAGATTTTTTTGTTTTCTTTGGTACTGTGTACGGATACTATCTTGTCATATTAGTAAGCAGCAAAGAGAGAGCAAACCGACCTATTTTAGAAGGCCCCATTGACTTAACTAAGGCTGTTACAAAAACGAAAAAAAAAAAAATAACGTCAATAACGCCAAACGGAAGCCTCCAATTAACCGAGAGTCTCATTCATAGTTAATTTTGTTACCCCGCTGGTATCTTGGTATTTTTAAAAAAAAATATATGCGCGTGATGTTTACCCGTTGACCCTTTATCTAGGTCCCGCACTCTCTGCTGCTGTAAATTAAATCATTGTTATATCAACAATGGTTGGAGAAGCGTATACTACGCAGTTAGCACGAGACCGACTAAGGCAATTAAGATATTTCAAACCAATCCGTTATTCTGTAGTGCGAAAATTAAAAGAACGACAGAATTTTCAAGTTGATTATGCAGAAAGTTATCAACAATTATTCAAACCTGATACTGAAACCTAAACTTCTTTCTTCTCAACTTGAAAAAACTTGAAAAAAACTGAAAAAAAACATCATGACTTATACATGATCTTCCTGGTCGAATGCCTCAACTAGCAAAAGCTATTACAAAAGAAAAAAAAAAACTGACGAAGAAATAATCGAAGAATTACGTAATAAATTAACTAAAGTTTAAGAGAAGAAAAAGACCGAGTATCTTTTAGATTTATCATCGCCATGAGATAATATTATCAAACAAATAAATATTAAATTTTATAAAAAAAAATTGATGTTGAACTTTTTCATCAAATGATCATACAAATGGTAATAAACTCAGACAATAAACAATAATTCCTTATCAAATACTCGATTTCAGGAACTGATCTATCAAAATTTAAGTATCCCCCGTATAACCCAGACGAACTAAAGAAAACACTCCGCGATCTTATCAATGAAGCTTTTTCTAAGATACTCGAGGAGTAGAGAAAAAACACTACCACTAGCAACTGTTCTCCGATACAATAATGATCCATTTGGTGGTGGTAGACATATCACCTGGAATCGCAAATATGCGATCACAACCATTCTTGTATATGATGTAATTGATTAAAGTTGTCAGACAAATACTGAAATATCAAATCTGGCTCAAAATTGATATAGTCTGTATAGATTCACCTCTCAAATATCCCTGGAAGTTTAATTGTACAAGAACACGTTAGTCCGGTATATCTTCGATATCATCATTCATTATTGACGAAAATAAAATTGAAAAGTACTGACAACATCGATAATTGTTTGGATTTATCGAGGGAAAATCTACAATCTTTAGTACATTACCAGTAATCCATAAATCATTAATGATTTTCAGAAGAGATGTTATTGATCATTCTGGGAGATGTTTCAGAAATGGTAATGTACTTCATCAAGCCCAGCGGAAGTAACGTTGACTAATGTATCCTCCTTTAGTCTAGTTTTACAGTGTGTTTCAAAAGTAGCCTAGTCGGTCTTCTTTATATTACATTGTGGAATTGCGTCATCAATTTTAGAGTTGATATTTTCAAGGTTGATTGGAAAGTGATCACTGCTGTGAAGGTCATCAGCGACCTTCCATTCATAGTCCAAAAGCAGCGAAGGAAAGCAAATTTTCAAATCTATAAACGTGTATGTACCATTTCCTGTGTGTAAATATGTCGGTGATGTAGTGTTATATAGACACAGATCGTTTTCATCTACTTTGTGGCCTCTGTCATTTATGTGATTTGATCCCCATAGAATGTTATG
This sequence comes from Unio delphinus, assembly GCA_029339505.1. Classification (NCBI taxonomy): domain Eukaryota; kingdom Metazoa; phylum Mollusca; class Bivalvia; order Unionida; family Unionidae; genus Unio; species Unio delphinus. Next base: position 625,446 of record JAQISU010000055.1, on the reverse strand, counting down.
GGCATTAAAATCCCTGAGTAAAAGAAAGGGCGCGGGAAATTGTTGAACACGATTGTCTAATTCGATTGGTACAAGGTTGGTTTTTGTTGGTAGCTAAATTGAGCAAAAGGTAATCACTCGATGTAGAGTGACGCTTACAGCAATGTCTTGTAATTTTTTTTTTTTTAAAGAGATGACTCTGTAACGGCTCTATTGTTCACAACAAAAGAAGCTCCTGTTGAGGCTCTGTCAGCGTTTTGAAAGTAAGTGTTAAACAGGGAATATTTTTAAATGTAATGTTATCCGTGTCTTTCAGGAATGAAGAATATCATTGTAGTTAGCTTTATATCCTCGATAGTTCCATTGTATGATGTTGTTCTTCATTATAAGTTTAAGCTGAAGAACGTGAACCTTGGTTAGACCATTCGCGGAGGCAACGTGTGTGGTTCGTTGTCTGGAGGAAGTGTGGGTATATAGTTTTTGTGAATAGGTTTGGAGCCACCTTGAATACTTAGAGCAGATTCTTCTGCATCCATGTCTCCAAACCAGCTGTATAGTTTGATGGGATCATCTAAACCCTTTTGCTGGTAATTTGATTTATGTTTATTCCTTGATGATTTCGATGGTGGGGTGTTATTGAAAGTTGTTTGTGTAGATGCTATATGTTTTGTGGTTAGAAATGGTGCATATTAGCACTTGTTGTTCAATTGGGTTGATCCGTCTGTGTTTGAGCGTCCTTCGTGGTGTTGGGATTGTTTTTCAAGTCAGTGGAGAAGGATGGGTCAGGAAGGGATGTTTTTGTCGGCACAGGTTTTCTGGCCTCTGGATAGGGAATGTTTGTTGTGTACTTTACCCTCTGAATCTCCTTCTCCTGTTTCCAGGTATCACAATCCTTGGAATTTGCGTGATGTACCTTGGCGCAGTTGTACTGTTGGTCTGTTGAAGGCGAATACAAATGTGTTGGAGTCCTGCAAATTGATTTTACGTTTAATAAGCATTCTACGTACAGCAGTGACACCTTCATTTTTCATCCCCTCGACGATATCCGTGTCGTTGACTCCAGCCAAGTCACGACAGCGCATTACGCCTTTGGACGTGAGTGTGTGCGAATGAGGGCACTGGAATATCCAAGAATGTCTTTATTTTCTTGGGATTTTCTGTTTGAACATTTTGCTCACACTCAACAAGAAGGCATCCCGATTTCAATTGTTTGACACTTTGGTGTGCCGATCGAACACATTAATGTTTTCTCGACTACAAAAGAAGACAGTGATGTAATCGGTGTTGCGGCATCTTTTGACTGTATAACCATGAAGCGTGGGAATGACTTCACACTATATGGTTCATCATCAGTGTCGGATAGTGGTTTGGTTCGCTTGTTTTGATTACTTTTGGAATGTTCCATGATTTAAAAATTAAAATTTAAGCACCCATGCTCCCCTCCAACCATGGAGCCAAACGAGGGGACACTTTTCAAGTGCCAGGGATACACAAATGCTATACTCAGTAAATACAATTACTTATTGACTGACCCGTGGAGTTACCTTCAAAGGTCAGTAAAATTAATTCCAGATTGACCAGTTAAGTAAGGGAAAGCTAAAGGGATAGAATGTACGGGAAACGGTGGTAGCAAGAGAGATACAAGACGAAAGATAAAGAAGGTGAGCAAGTAAATTAAAAACTTCCTAGGCTCGGCATGACCAGCCGATTTGTCGAGACCTGGCCCTTCCCGACCACCCGTCCAGGAGAAGTAGAGGCCAAATCAGTGTACTGCATCGGAAAAGACTATCTCAACTACTAGGATCCTTTCCTTCCTCGACATGGGTCGCAACCCACGGTAAACAAGTTGCCTCTACTTCGTCGCTTCTTACGACACTTAGTGAGGCACGTCGGGCCAATTCTACAACCCCGAACCCGCAGGGGGTTGTTTCATAGAAGTTGTTCGAGTAATTTAATTATTTAATGCATTTATCACACTTGGAAGTATTGTAACCCATTCTCGAGATCTTATATTTTTAAAACATATATTCTTTGCATACTCATATCCAAATAACCGTTCAGCAAGAGTTCGATTAAATCGCTCAACAATTGCCTGATCACGGTTTATTGCAGTGTGCTCTCGTCTGATGTTGTTCCATCATTGATGATAGTACACCCTAGTATTCTTTGTTAGGATCGACCTGTAGTAGTTGTAGCCATCGCAAGGGTCATCACTGATAAATTCGTTCCAACGCAGAAGCAACTTCTGCTACCGTCTTTGTCAATAACGGCTTCTTTATACCTACTTAAAACATCAACTACAGCCAAAGCGTATTTGACGTCTTCGTATTTTGATAGTGTCATGTGGTAAAAACAAAATATCGGCCTGATGAAATTCATTAGGAACATTGGCATCAAAATGTGCATATCAGCTTATTTAATGAGATGGTAGATATATTAATAATATTACCTGTCGTGGTAGCCAATCTGCAGCAGTAGAACGTTTGACACCTGCGGCTTCGGCGAGTTTAGTATTCACTGCTCTGCCTCTGCAATGGACTATAATAAATCGATTCCATATTATTAATGACCAGCCCCTATTTACTGGTTTACATTTCACCGCAGATCTTACTAACCAATTTGCTAATGATTTCCTGAAAGATTTATTTGTTTATGGAATTTAGCGCGTGAATTAATTTTACATTTGCATTATATTTATGCTGCAGATTATTACTTTCATAAGCTACATCATGAGCATGACACGCTTTATCAATTTCATTTATCGGATATTCAGCAGGTCTTGGTTGATCCTGATTATCAAGTCGAATATCAAGTCTAGTTCCAGGACCACAATAATTATATCCTGGAAGGTGTTTTTCTCCTGGGTATTTAGCCCACGGAGTCCCCGGTAATTTCCTGATTTTGCTGCAATATCACCTCGTTTTTTATACTCGTTGGAATAAATTTAAATTATTTCTTTGTATCACATTGTTCACCCTTACCTGTAAGTGCTGTCTATTATTTTTTGTTGTAATAAATGACAATTTATTTGTGGGGGTCTGCGCCCTGCAATTAACACAATATAAATCCATATTTTTTATTATTATACATCATGGCTGTAACTGATTATTCGGTGACAAGAAAACGATTACCGGTTAAACATCATGCAGCGCTACCAAATTATATCCGGATGATCATACTAGGTCCATCTGAGAGTGATAAAACTCAACTGCTACTTAATTTATTAATGAGATGGTTAAACTGGGACAGGTTGTATATGGTAGCTCCATCTGTAGATGATCAGCGATGCTACAACGTAATTAAGGCATTTAATGAAAATGCAAAGACGATAAATGAAGATGGTGATGATATTATTAATTTTATTACTGATATCAATAAAGCGGCGTCTGTAGATGATTTTGATGGATGTATTAATACTATAGTTGTGTACGATGGTGTAATGCTGGATAAACAATCAAATCCGGCAAGAATATTTTCTAGAGTCAGGCATCATCAGTCATTTGTTGGGTTTAACGCTATTTTTCAGCACACGATAGGCTATGCATGGTGGCCAGTATTAGTAGTGAAGGAAGAACCTGGGAAAACCCCCAGAAAGAACCACCGACATAACGAAAAGCTACTGGCAAGCTTTCTCACGTAACAACATTGGCCGAATCTGATACTCGAATCAACACAGAGGTGAGATGGCAGTGATCCGTAATGGAGAGCGCTTTAGACCACTCAGCCACTCGAGGCCCCAAAGTCAGACATAAAAAAAAAACACTGATGTGATTTATGTTACTCAGCGGTACATACAAATACTTAAAGTGATTAGAGACAACTGTAATATTTAAGCTGTATTTAATGGTATTGATACACACACGCTGAGAAATATGCATCAGACGTGGTGCATCGGACATATGGACATAATGAAGTTTCACAACTTTTTCTCACGTGCACAAACTACCCCGCACGGATTTATAACAGTAAATACATGATCCTAGATCAAGATACAGAATCGGTCTTGATAGAAGTTTTGGAAAGCAGCAGAGAGGGAGTGACCTCGATACAGTGTTAAGGGTAAACATCACGCGCATACCTTTTTATATGTAGAAAATACCAAGATACCAGCGTAGTAATAAAATTAACTAATTTGAATGAGAAACTCTTGGTTAGTTAGAGGCTTCGGCTCGGCATTAATGACGTTATCGTTTTCGTTTTTGTAAGAAGCATTAGTTTAGCAAATGAAACCTTATAACATTATGTCGGTTCGCCCTCTCTGCTTCTTAGGAAATTAATTAACGGAATTTCGATTTCCGTCATTTTGTGATGTATTATGTGCTATGGTACAAATGGCTTACACATTTACCTCCATTTCAATTTACTTTTCTGCCATAATCTATTCAAATATAAATTTTTATATGACGGTTTATTTTTTTCGAAAAACCATATTTGACGTACAAAATATACATTTTAGATCATACATTAATAAATGATCCAGTGGACATCAGTTTGGAAATAGGCATTTAGATGATAAACTAATAAACGATCCATTAGACTCCAGTGTGTCAATACTGGATCCTACAATTTAAAATAGTTTAATGGACTTCACTTTGTAAATATTACCAAAGTTTATGCGTGACATGAGTTAGAATTTCTGGTCTCTTTCTTGCCAGACAATACCGCTACACCACGGTTTGTTGATTTGCTTATTTATTTGAGGTTTCGACAATGAATAGAAGAAAAAGTAATTTTTTTTGTAGCTTTATTTAATCTGTAACCTCGAAGAAAAAGAGTCGCCCAAGTGTATGTCACTTGTTTTACCTGCTTATATGTTTCAGAGTTATTATGAACGTTTGCAGAGTCTGTCAGGGTATCTTTCTCTTTGCATGAGGAAAAGGAACTTATTAGACTTGAGTTGAACATATGTTGATTGATTGATTGATTTTTAACGGCGCACCAACACTTTTAAGCTATTTAGCGCCATACAATAGGTTGTGTTTATAATGTTTAAAATTACTAAAAGGTTTAATATCGACCAGCGATATCAAAAACCAAATATTCAACATAAAATGGTAAGATGTTAGTAACAGTAAAATATGAAGCTTCCCAATCAACGGGAGATGTAAATGGTGTGTGTTGATGAGTTGAGTTGAAAAGATGTTGAAAATAAAGGGCGGTATTTACGTTAGATAACAATGCTTTAGGCGATGGCATAAAAGTTTTAGTTTAAAATAAGGATTTACTTCCTTTAGGAAATCTAAAATATAAGTGATATGTATAGTATCAAAAAGTTCCTTCATGTCATGTACATTATATTATTTATCACGCGTAGGTTGCAGGCGGACCACTCTGTCATAAAAACGTAGGTTGCAGGTCGGACTACTCTGTCATAAAAGCGAAGGTTGCAGGTCGGACCACTCTGTCATAAAAGCGTAGGTTGCAGGTCGGACCACTCTGTCATAAAAGCGTAGGTTGCAGGTCGGACCACTCTGTCATAAAAGCGTAGGATGCAGGTCGGACCACTCTGTCATAAAAGCGTAGGTTGCAGGTCGGAACACTCTGTCATAAAAGCGTAGGTTGCAGGTCGGAACACTCTGTCATAAAAGCGTAGGTTGCAGTTCGGAACACTCGGTCATAAAGTACTCAACAGTGAATGGTTAATTGCTAGTAACGCACTCTGGTAGATCTTCACCTTTAGTATGTGGGAGTGGGTTATGTATGTCTGCTAGTTCTGATTCTTGCAAAGACTACCTCCTCCCTACGAATGGTTCTGAGTCCATTCTCCCAGGGTTGGTTTGATGGCGTGAAGTTTGTTATTCACTGCATCATTCCATCATGTCTGCCACTTCTGGCGTAGGTACTCTTTGATAAAAGGTTTATCATCAGTAAACGGTAATTAAAATCAGATGGTTCTTGGGATAGAGCCATCTTAGCAGCGCTATTTGCTTCTTCATTACTTTTAATACCAAAATGGATAGCTAACCAACAGTATACTATATTATAGGAGGTACTAAGCTCCGTATTTTTGACGTGGATATTGATTAAAAATGGGTTCTCCAGTTTTCTCTTGTGTACTGACTGAAGCACTGATAGTGAGTCACTGAAGATAATGCTATTTAAAATATGTTTTTTTTAGATAAATTGCAGAGCAATGTCTACTGCTTAGAGCATATTGTAAGTGACAGGTAAGTGTCAGGTAATTACCTGTAAGTGACAGGTAATTTGGACTGACGTTCGTTGTTTTAAAGCAGTGGAAACCATTGTTCAGGAAGACATTTTAGCCATAGATGGAAGAATAAACTACCAGTCACATGTTTATACGTTTCATAGATCATGACTTAGTGTCTCACCAATTGTACCCTGATAACAGCCAAACATACACATCTAGCCACCCAACTGAAGTTGATGCTACCATCCAAGGATTAGAGAGGTGCATTTCGGATGTGAAATCATGGATGACATGTAACAAGCTGCAGAAGAATGATGATAAAACTGAGGCAATTCTGATCACAACATAAAGACTTTCTCATTGACATCACTTACCCCAAACAATAAATATCAGCATGTCACGAACATATGCAAGGCTCCATATCTTGAGCTGAGACGCATCAGCTCCATTCGCAAATATCTTTCAGTTGATGCCAATAAAACATTTGTGTGTTCATTAGTAGATTTCAAGATTGGACTATTGTAACTCAGTTATCTTTGGTTCATCTCAATATCTACTATCTGTGTGTGTGTGTGTGTGTGTGTGTGTGTGTGTGTGTGTGTGTGTGTGTCTGAAAAAGACCCGTTTCTGTCGTCATTCGCCACATGCGCCATAACAGCCTCTTCCTTGTAGTGAGAAAGCCAATCGCATAATGTTATGCATTTCAACATCCTGCTACTTAATTTATTAATGAGATCCCCTTAAAGCACTTAATGTGAAGAATAGACGGTTATTTTACACTTATGGATGGGAAAGCTTATAAGTACTTCGTTCTTATTATTCGAAATTGATTCTCTTGTTGAAAATGGCGTCTTGAAGTGCTACTGGCAATTGTTCAATTTCGATTACTCCTACGTTTGCTACCGTTCATGTCAGGTTTTATATATATAACATGTATATGGATATAAAGAAATTAAGGTCACGTCAGAAAATCTAAAATACTTACAGTTGACCTATTTTGAATCTCTCTCTCTCTCTCTCTCTCTCTCTCTCTCTCTCTCTCTCTCTCTCTATCTATATCTATCTATCTATCTATCTATCTATCTATCTATCTATCTATCTATCTATCTATCTATCTATCTATCTATCTATCTATCTATCTATCTATCTATCTGGCGAAGTGGTAATATTTGCTTTTTCCTCAGATAGTTTCACCAATCCTGTCAATATAATATTTCGATTTCACGAGTGAATTATTTCCTTACATCTACATAAAGAGATACAGAAAGCCATCAGTGTGCGAACAATTAATAGTGACGATAAAATGGTATCACGACTAACGATATTGAACACTGGAACGTTTTTCTTCTTCTGTTTTTAGGAAATATATGGCCTTAAATATGACAACTGTTCGTAGTTTTTTAAATTTCTACTTTTTCTACTCGTTTTTTCCTAGCGTTCATTCTCCCTCCCCCATCCCCAAAATAGACAGGATGAACTGACAACAAGGAAAATATATCATCACTTTATATTTATGCAAACAGTTAAAATGCTTTTCAAAGAATTCCGAGTGGGGATGGGATCGGATGGTCTATGGAAAAGAACCATCCTTTTCTTAATCGTTCCAGGTTATTATTATAATTATCTAACTGTAAGGAAAACTTACGGTAGGAAATGTTCCGGTTGTTTCGCATTCATGTGTGTGTGTGTATGTGTGTGTGTGTGTGTGTAAGCCATCTAGATCAGCACTAGTATGCGATAATTATTTAGTCATTATGGCCTCATTAAACATTTGAAAACTTTATATATATATATGCATGCTTTCCAAAAATGGAGACAAAGGCTGGTTTTTGAAAGATACGAGCCTTGATTTGAAACCGAAATTTAGGCAAAATCAGGATTTGGGTTGGCAAACTACACTACAAGGTTTTCAAGGCCATACGTCTAAAAGCAGGGACTGCAAATTAAACCGATAGGTAAACTGACAATCTTAAATTTAAAGATGCTTGGTTCTGTACTGCATCAATCTGCATCCAAAAGTTATATTCATTATCGTAAGACTAGTCTTATTAAATAACATACTGTAGTCGTGATGGATACAGTGAAACAGTTTACGCTTGTGTCCTGTAACGCTCTTACTTGAAGTAGATTGACTATAGAGTATTTTATTTTCCCAGTCTGGTTTTCACATGTCCGGCATTCTTGGAAATAGGCCACATAAGCAGCTGAAAGTTTCATCAGCTTTCCTTGAATAAACGAATTGACCGAGCTATATATATACGCGTACCACAGTAGATATCATTATAGAACCTGACATTTGATGCATATGGTGTGTGTATCAGTTACCGGTTTAAGATAGTTTTATGCATGCACATAAGAATTTATTTTAAATGAACAAATGTTTTTTTTTAACCCAAGATAGAAGGATTCAAATTTGTGTTCTCTCTTTTTAGTTAGTTTCATTTTGGTTTCGATTCGTGTAGAGTTTTACTTCACAGCAAGACGTGAAAGCTATTTAGTGCCAGGTTAACTGGAGCAAGGTGTCTTACTCAGGAATATACCATGTTATTGGCTGATTTGATGGTAGGGTTCTCGAACCTGTCTGCTTGTGGTTGTGAATCCAACACGCTTCCCACTGACTCGTCTTGGCCCTTCGTTCATTTTGTTTGGAAGAGGTTTATAATTAAGATAATATTTTGTTAAAATTAACTAGATGTAATAAATGTTCATCTGATCGTGATGTCCGATCTTTTGAGTATTTCCGTATTATTAATTAGTATTTGCTTGTTTTCCAAACATGTTTAGACATTTATATTTTCCATTTGCAGGTGTAGACATGTACATAATGAACCTTAAGGCTTCTTTGGTTCTTTTTGTTATGACTGCTGTATTGCTGAATGATTCCGAAGCATTCCGATTCCGGCGTTTTAAGAGCCGCGTGGTCAATTCAGTAAGAAGAATAGGCCATGAGGTTCGGAGAGTCGTTGAACCAGTGATATGTCCCCTTACCTGTTCGAAGGTGTGCCCTGTTGTAGGTTCAGCTGTAGGCCTACACCCCGCTGTTACTGGAATTGGATGTCATGCTGCATGTACGAGGATTTGTAAGAGAAGTGTAAGAAAAGATTTCTTATATGTACAAACTAAATTATCAACTGAAATGTCTTTCGATAAATGAAAGAATGTACGTAACAACTCTCTATCAACTAGTTTTAAGATTTAAAAAACCTATAAAAATTGCACGTTCTCTTTTTCTTCTATGTAATTTTGAACATTTTAATTGTAAATATCTTTGTTTCCACAAAAGTTATAAAATATATTGACAATTTTATTGTTCACTTTCTGTACTGTCTAAATCTTATATTTTCACTATTGAATTAATGATGCAAGCGACGGTTACTTAAATCATAATGATAACATATCAATAAAAAGTTAAGCAAAATTCACTTTAGAATTAATGATGCAAGCGACGGTTACTTAAATCATATTGATAAAATATCAATAAAAAATTAAGCAAAATTCACTTTAGAATTAATGATGCAAGCGACGGTTACTTGAATCACATTGATAAAATATCAATAAAAAGTTAAGCAAAATTCACTTTAGAATTAATAATGCAAGCGACGGTTACTTAAATCATAATGATAACATATCAATAAAAGTTAAGCAAAATTCACTTTAGAATTAATGATGCAAGCGACGGTTACTTGAATCACATTGATAAAATATCAATAAAAAATTAAGCAAAATTCACTTTAGAATTAATGATGCAAGCGACGGTTACTTGAATCATATTGATAAAATATCAATAAAAAGTTAAGCAAAATTCACTTTAGAATTAATGATGCAAGCGACGGTTACTTAAATCATATTGATAAAATATCAATAAAAAATTAAGCAAAATTCACTTTAGAATTAATGATGCAAGCGACGGTTACTTGAATCATATTGATAAAATATCAATAAAAAGTTAAGCAAAATTCACTTTAGAATTAATAATGCAAGCGACGGTTACTTAAATCATAATGATAACATATCAATAAAAAGTTAAGCAAAATTCACTTTAGAATTAATGATGCAAGCGACGGTTACTTAAATCATATTGATAAAATATCAATAAAAAGTTAAGCGAAAAGAGACATACTCTATTTCGTAAGTGTTACTGTATGACAAACGACAAAATCGTTGGATTCGTTAATGAGTCTACCTTTTTAAAATATCTTTTAAACTACAAATTAAATCCATGTTCATGCCTTGAAACATAATAAATGATTCAAATTCATGAATTATGTTAGCAGTAAGTCATTTACAATACACGGTTTCGTTTTGTTTTGTCAATTTAGATCCCCGATCTTGTGATTGCAGACGTCCGGTACCAAATTGTACCAATGTCGCCTGATTTCAGTCATTACGACATGAACGGAGATAAGTTGATATCTCCAGGAGAGTTTGCATCAGCTGAGAAATTGCCGCTGGAGGAGGTATACGATATATTCCAGTCAGCTGATGTTGATGGTGAGTTGATATCTTGTATTCCCTACCTAAATAATTTAAGATGTACAGTTTCAATTACTAATTTGATTAACAAAACTAATTTGACTAACAAAACTATTTTGACTAACAAAATGTTCAAAGACATCACTATATTGAAACCAGTTATATAGTTAGAGCAAAGCTTGTATGTTTTCAATTCTTAATACGTTTTAAATGAAGAATAGGATATGTAGAATAAAATTATTGCGTTCTGTATCTGTAACTTTTGATTTAACACCGTTGATCTTTAAAGTTTAAATGCGGCTTTGTTAGCAATAATCAAGTAATTTACTGTTATTTATAATTCAACACGAAAGAGCTTCGAGTTTATGTTAGTGTCCTTCGTAAATATAATTATATTAAATTAGTTTGGTTTTTGACTCAACAATTGTTTTATTTAGGTGATCAGATGTTGGATGAAGATGAATTCGAGACAGCACCAATCATTTTTACCAGTAAGTGTTTATTTGAATGCAAATATGACACGCAACTGTTCAAAACGGGGGAAAAAAAAATAGAAGACGCAAAACACCAACAAAAATCAATAACAAGCAAAACAGATGGTTTCGAGATACAAGTTTATATAATTTACTTGGTTAGTTGTGAACCCTTCCTTTGATTACAAGATATACTTGACTGATGGCAGAAGAACAATTATATTTGCATGGTAAATTCTTAATTATGCAAGGACGCACACCGATAATTACAAAAATAGCGAGTTCTGGAGGAAAAAATGGGCATTAAAATTTTAGCGTGTCAATGTCTAATTGGACACAACTATTTTATTTTCAAAGTAATCGACCTCTTGACAGTCATTGCTGGCATTTAGGGATAAAAATAATTTGTTAAATTTAGTTTCCAAAACTTAAACACGAATCTTCGAACGAGTCTTATGTTTGTAAGTTAATGGCAGCTACATTTTATTATACTGAACATCCCATACAATTTACTTCTCATTTAATAGTCTGTCACGTTTTAAAGAACGTTTAGAATTTTTTAAAATCATTTAATCGAATACTCTCTTAAATCGGATTAAATTAATTATACCTCAGTATCTAAAAATAACAGTTTTAACATGGGTAAATGAACATGTATTTTAGAAAATCCACGACACATTATTAATTATGGATTTTATTAAATAATAACGCCAACTGTAAGTATTCTTATGCAATCTTTGAAATCCTATTTAAAAAGCCATATCAGATACAAAGCTATGAATGAACAAATATTGCAAAGTGTGTTTAGTGATCTTGAACCAAACTGCCCTTGGAGGGACGGTCAGTAAGAATCTGATTTGCATGTTCTGATGCATCCGGTTGTTTTCTTTCCTCCATTTTCCCTTGAATAAGCTTATCTTATTTTTACAGGTGATGGTACTGCTGGCATAATTGACATGATTCAGGAGAAAACGAGCCCCAAGACGGTGAATGAAGAAACAACACAACATTGATGTGGACATTCTTGAATTTAGACTGTTCGTGTTTATATTGTTAGTTTGGACTGATATGTCAAATAAAACTGGAATACGTATTAATACTACTGTTATTTAATAAAATAGTGGACAACATGAGACTGTCTGAGAAAAGTCGGAGACCTATATTTTCTTATACATTTAATTTTCTTATATAACAAAAATATTGATCGAGCATTTGGACAAATCAAAGAGCAAAATGTCATACCTTTTAAAATCTTTTGAGAAAGTATTTGGTGTATAGTTTCAAAGAGGTAATACTATTTGAGGATTGCATATCAAAATGTAATAACTAATATTATTATTGGGGCCATTTTGTTTCAGTAGATGAAAATAAAGCTTCAAATTTGTCTGGGCAGTGTTGTGGTTTTTCTTTTATCAACTATATCGATGCTATCTTGCTCTCTGAAGAGTCTATGTTCAATTTAAAATGCATGTCTTATAATGTGCGTAAGCACATGAATTATATTTCTATCAGTTTGCCATGCGTTGTATCATATTATACAATGACGGTACACATTGTTCTTCCGTATCTTTTTCAATGTACTGCTCAGCAAGAATCGAATCAGATATAAATAGGTACATGGCGGATGAGTTATTTGAAGAACAAAATCATCATTGGCGACTTTGTCTTGAGAGACCATGCGGAAAGCCCTTGGGGTGTTATCTATCTCTGGGGTGTTGACATCGTCTGTTGTGGCTTTGCAGACTTATACGCGAGTGACAGTCCCTATTGCAGCTGGTGCAGACATACTGGGAAGCCTGAATTACTGTGGTTTCTGCCATGTGGTTCTTTCTCACACGTTTCTTAGCCGCCAGCTGGCCTCTCCTCGCATCAGCGACTGATATGCCCTTGCTTACTGTCAGTCTCCAGGTGCCTCGGTCGTCGGCCAGCACTTCCCAGCCATCAGTTGAAATGTCGCATACCTTCATGACTCTCTTGCACACATCCTTGAAACGGATTGAGAGGCGGTCGACTCATCTCGTACCAGTGGCCAGCTGTCCATATAGAATGTCATTCGGCAGCCTCCCATTCTCCATGCGTCGGACGTGTCACAGCCATCGAAGTTGACGTTTGCTCAGTAGAGAGAACATGCTGGGGGTATTTGCATGGTTCAGGATTTCACTTTGTGGGACACGGTCTTGCCAGCTGATTGTCAGGATGCGTTTTAGGCACCGTATATGGAAGGAGTTGAGCCGGCGCACTTGCCTCATGTAGGTACTCCAGGTCTCACTTCCATATAGAACGGTGCTGATAATGCAGGCTTGGTAAACTTGGACCTTGGTGTACTCTATCAGCGGGTTGTTTTCCCACACCCTCTTAGTTAGTCATCTCTGATTATGTTTCCCTTTAGAATCCTTTTTTCCAGCTCTTTATCAAGCAAGAGAGAGTTGCTGATGGTTGACCCCAGGATGGTAAAGTTGTTGACTGCTTACAGGGTGACACCGTCGATTTTGATGGAAGGGGAAATGCTGGTATCTTGCAAGCTGACCTTGGTTTTTTTCAAGCTGATGGTGAGCCCAAACTGCATTCAAGCATCAGCAAAACGGCCTCCCAGTCTCTGGAGGGTTTCATTGGTGTGGGTCACAAGGGCCGAGTCATCTGCAAAAAAGTATCTCCATGATGAGCACAGTCCTCACTTTGGTCTTCAAATGCAGTCGTGCCAGACTGAACGACCTCCAATTTGACCTGTTGTGTAGATATATGTCATCAGTGGACAAGTCAAAGGCGTAGGACAGAAGCAAGGAGAAGAAGATCCCGAAAGGGATGGGGCTAGCACGCAGTCCTACGTCACGCCACTGTTAACTGGGAAAGGGGTTGAGGAAGATCCATCATACAGGACTATTCTCTTCATATCTGCATGGAAAGAGAGTATCGTGCTGTGGAGTTTGTTGTTGGTTTTTTTTAGGGGGGGAGGGCAACCGATCTTTCTGAGAAGTTCAAAAAGGCCCTGCCGTTTCTGCGGAATAAGTCAAAGGCCTTGGTGAGGTCTATGAACATCAGCAGAGTGGTTGACCGTGTTCTCTGCTCTTCTCTTGGAGTTGTAGTAGGAAGAATATCATGTAATCATGTATGTCGTCGACCTTCCTGCTCTGAAGCCGCACTAGTATTATGAGTACACACGGTCCGCCAGCAACCGCTGTTGAGTATGAAGCGGGCATATACTTTACCAACGATGCTCAGAAGCGAGATCCCTCTGTAATTATTACAGTCACTGCGGTCGCCCTTGCTTTTGTAAAGGGTCACAATTATGGCGTCGGGGGACAGTGTTGGTTTCCCATGTTTGATAGTTAAGGGCGGAATTCTGTCACTACCTGGTGCTTTGTCATATGGGAGGGAGTCATTTGCTTTGCTGAGCTCCTCTAAGGTTGGCACTTTCTTAAGCTCCTCATTGGTGGGCAGATTCTTTATGCTAATGACGGCTGCATCGGTGACTGAAGTTTCTCTGGATTATAGCTCTGAGTAGTGCTCCACCCATTTGGCCATCTGTTGCCCACGGTCTGTGATTTTCTATCCCATCCGAGATGTCGGGGGAGCGACCACTTTAATTGTAGGGCCTAGAGCCTTGTTGATGCCACTGTTCATACATTGGATGTTTCCGGACTTGGTATTGCGTTGGATTCCGTCACACAGTTTTTGCCAGTACGCGTTCGTGCACTGTCTAGCGATGCGTTGGGTGTTGGTTCGGGCACATTTAAGGGCAGTCAGCGTCCGTTCATTAGGGCCGTCCTTGTAGGCTATAAAGGCTTTTCGCTACTCCTCGATTAGTGGTTCCATCCATTAATAGGTATGCGTTGAACCAGTCTTGTCTGGGTCGTTCCTTTTTGCCAAACGTGGATATAGCTATTCTGTAGATGGCACCCTTCACGGCATTCCACTTAGCTGTGGCATCGTGCTCTGGCAGGTCCTCGAGAGTCTTGTCCAGGACGGTCATATACTCTTGCACCTTGGACGGGTCCGACATCTGTGCAGTGTTTTTGCGAGGTGATGATCAAGTCGAGTTGGTGTCAGCTATGGGACCTGGGGTGTTTCCATGACACTTTGTGTGATGGCTTACACTTGAAGAAGGTGTTTGTGATGCACAGGCCATGGTAGGTGCACAGCCCCAGCAGTCTCTGACAGTTTTCATTGGTCTTTCCAGTGCCATGATATCCGAGGCAGGTAGACCATGACTCGTGATCCTCACCTACTTTGGGATTAAAGTCGCTGAGGAGGAATAGTGGTTCGTGTTTGGGACATCATTTGATCTGTTAACAGGACATGCAGCAGTGGTGAGGCGGATGGACGAGAGACGCTCGATGCTCCATGTGGTATGTTCAACCAAGGCCAGAATTTTGTTTTGATGGCGAAGTCAAGTCAGTGCTGACTGGGGTCCTCAAGTTCTCGACCCATCCAGAAGAAGGTGTATTTTTCCGCTCTGAGGGAGCCACTAGAGGAGAGCCTGGTTTCCTGGAGGACAGATATGCTGATATATAGTCTAGTGAGGTTTCCATCGATGATAACCGTTTTTTCTAGTGTCGTCCATTTCCCTGAGGTCGTCGGAGATGCCTGTGCACATTGTGCGCACATTGCAACTTGCGAATCAAAGAGCTGGAGTCTTCTTTATTGGTTTCTTATTTCTTTTGTCTGGTGTATAATTTCCGTCTGCTTGCCATACTGAGCAACACACTGCGCTCCAGACACTCACTGGAGCAGGTAGAGCATGGCGGGTCAACACCTTATTGACCGGGGGATGCCCGGCTTGAGGGGGGTGGTAGTTGGCCTGTAGGATACGATGATCTCCCCCACCGTCCAAGCTGACCCATGCTGTTCCTTCCGTACGCCAATCAGGTGGAACTTATAACCCGTAAACTGTCAGCTTCTGTGTTGTTTCCTCACACAGTAGAAAGAGTGGAGTTACCTCTCCAGGACGCAAGCCTGGGCGTGGAATATGGAAATAATGGGCTGCCCATACGTCAGGATCCCCCACTCGTCATTTGCTGGTGGAGTCCAAAGGAATACTGAGCATGACTGTTGGCACCAGTTTTGATTCAGGAGCTGCCGGAAGGAAATCATAGTCGACACCCAGCCGCCTTGGGGGATCCACTCCGTAGTTTCTGTCTGGGTTTACTCCCGTAGCCTTTGCTTCTCCCAAAGATATCGGCAAGGCAATGGAACCATCATCTAATGGATGGGACATGGTGGGTTTTTAATCGGAGTTTCCATCCCCTAGACAAATTGCCTTGACAATTCTAATGAGCTTGAGCTTCATCGGTCCGGGTTTGGAATCAGAGTTTCCCTTCTCTTAGACTGCCTGCCTGCCAAGGCTAACGAGCCCAGTCTGCCCACCCAGTAATACCGCCGAGAAATCGGTCACGGCACACAGCAGGCTCTGTGAAAACAAGTGGCTCTGTTCTTCTTCTTCTTCTTCTTCTTCTTCTTCTTCTTCTTCTTCTTCTTCTTATTATTATTATTATTATTATTATTATTATTATTATTAGTTGACAGGTACTCTGGACTGAAGTGCGCTGTTTTAAATAAATGTAGACTATTGTCCATGAAGAGATTTCTCCATGGATACAAGACTATTAGACCATGTTTTACAAACACTTTGAAATTGTTTTTGTCATTTTTTGGCGATCACTTCCATATCTTTCTTTGATATAAGCATGCCAGTGCCAATGTTTGCTCAGGACGAATGTTGTCAGGATGTTTATCAGGTTCTTCAATACTGAAATTTACACTATATACTAACAGATGTTGAGTATCCTTGTGAATCTCTAAATATGGTGAACTGTTAGAACAAAATGAAGGTAAATCGTATGTCTGTAAGTATTCTAGTTGTGTAACTTGCAGATAGGAGAGTTTCAACACTAAATGACATTTGTTCTTCTAAATGTTTAATAGAATGTTTTGGCATATAATAATAATAATAATAATAATAATAATAATAATAATAATGACGACTTCGTGTAGCGCCCAGTCTTTAGAACATCTAAGCGCTTCACAACATCTATAATAATATGACTACACTACAGAAACCCCCCGTTCCCCCCAAAAAACAAACAAACAAAAAAAAACAACAAAAAAAACCCAAAAAAAACCCACAACAAACAAACATGATATTTAAAAACATAAAACATTTAAGGAACAAACATTATTAGGTCCCCAAGCTTGTTCATGCAGTCGAAAAAGGTGAGTTTTTAAGAGCACCAGTGAAAGGGATCAATGTGTATTAGTATCTAAATTCAATGGGCAATGCGTTCCACATCGCTGGGCCCTGGTATGCAAAAGAACCTTTTCCATATGACTTCATTTTCTTAGTGGGAACAATGAGTATACGATTGTCAGAAGAGGAGCGTAATTACATATGGACGGAGTTAGGGTTAGGGTTAGTCTAGAGGACTGTCTAGAGTAACACCTAGGTTTAGTAATGACTGTGGGGATTTAATGCTGGTGTTGCTAATATTTATTGTTTAAGGTAAAAGAATGTGAATGAGAACATCTTTTTTGTTGTGATCAAAATGGCCTCAGTTTTATCCTCATTCATCTGCAGCTTGTTACATGTCATCCATGATTTCACATCAGAAATGTACCTCTCTTCAGTGGGTGGCTAGACTTGTATATGTTGGTGTCATCAGCGTACAATTTGTGAGACATTGGGTGATCATCTATGATACTTGAGAGCGGCTGAATGTATAGAATGAAGAGAACATATCCAAAAACAGACCCCTGTTGAACACTACAACATATATCAACTGAGCTGGAGTGTATTCCATTTGAAGATACAAGTTGTGTCCCCTTGACTATGTACGACTTGAACCACTGTTAGGCTGTATTCTGAATGCCAAATACATGCTGGTGACAGTGAAGTAATATAGCATGGTCTATTTTATCAAATGCTGCAGACAAATCAAGGAGGATGAGGAGTGTAATCTTTCTACTATCCAAAGCAGAGAGAATGCCATTAAATACTTTCAGAAGAGTAGTTTCAGTAATGTGGCAAGGGCGATTTGCAGACTATACATTGCTAAAATGACTGTTTGAATTCAAATAAGATACAAGGTGGGTTACAACAACTTTTTCTAAGATTTTTTTATATGAACGGGAGATTAGAAACTGGGCAGTTGTCCTTCAAATCGTTATGGTCAAGTCTTGGTTTCTTCAGCAGAGGCTTTACGATGGCAGTTTGGAAACATGATGGGAATTACCCCGGACGAGAGAGACGTATTAATAACATCAGTTAGTGAAGACAATATTGGATCTAGGCACTCAAGCAGCATTGACGTTGTAACTGTATCAAGTTTACGTGACTTTGGTGCATTCTTCATCAAGATTTTCTGTACTAAATCCATAGAGACAGGTTCAAATGCTCCTAATGGTTGTCGCTGAAGTTATGTATCATAACTGTATGGTGACAAGTCAATTGAAATTGTGTTGTCAAATTGAATCTTTAATGGTTTGTACTTTGCAAATAGGTTAGGAAAGGTCTTTTGGAGAGAAGGTAGTTAAAAGTAGTGTACATTTGTTCCTTGAAATTAGTTTGTTAGGTATCTTAAAGAGCTCTTTGAAGCTGGAACTCTCCGTGATCTTAGTACTGTAGTGGGATAATTTGGCTAAATAAAATATGTTTGTGACGTTCTTCTTGGCAACTTTATAGATGTGTTTATGAATAGTGAGTCTAGTAGAAAGCCAAAGCCTCTCTCCTTTACGGCGATGTCTTTTAGCTATGTGAAGCTGGTCCCTAGCAATTCTATACCACGGAGAACCCTTTTTTAAAAAAAAATAATTTGATACCCTGCATTTCGTGGCTGTGACATGTTTTTAAGCAATGAACGCAGGGAGTTATCGAGGTTTTCTGCTGTAGAAGGTAAGCAAATTGTTAGGTTTTCTTGGATGTCATGCATTAATTTGGTTCTATTTATCATATGGAGGTTTCTTTTAGTAGCAAATACAGGTGGTGGGTTATGGACTGATACTTCCAGACGGCATATAATGCAGAGGAGATCTAATGCAAGCTCGTGGGATAAAGGGTGGATTGCAGAATATAATCATTAGGTCTATGAAGAAACCAGTCTAAAATGTGACCAAGTTTATGGGTGGGTTGGTTAACTGACTGTTCATATGCAGTTCATGTTCTTATATATGACGCAGGTATTATGGATTGGGATTGATGATGCAGTTTTAGCTTTTTTAAGAAAAATGTCAGCGATAAGCTGAACTGTCTTGATAAGAAGGAAAGCACAACACCTCCTCCTTCATAGAATACAAGACCGACCAATCGTCATTAAAAATGAATTTAATTCAAGCACTTTATCAATATACGGGAGACATTTAATTGAAATACTTAAAATAAATTGAGTGGATCATGTCATTCTTTTAATGTTGAACTTGAAGTTTGCTTTCTGCATCATAAAAACATCAAACAGTTTCTCCTTTTGATTATTAAACCGTCAGACAGTGTGAAGGAACACATTCAAAGCGTTTAATCAATGGAAATTTTTTCATAGTCTTTATGAATGTAGATGATGTTAAAATATCTGCTTTAAAATCATTTGTTAAGGATGGAGTATGGGTAAGAGGATAAGCACAATACTTCCTCCTTCATAAATTAAAACTTTAGTCGGTCCTATAATCCTTAAGAGTACAATTTAAATACTTCCTCAGTACAAAGGAGTCTTATTAAATGAAAAACCTTGAACTGTTTGAGTGGATGCTATCATTCTTTAAATAATGAAGTTGAAATCGGACATATTTAATGAAATAACTTGAACCGCTTGAGTGGATGTTATCATTTTTTAAAAATACTTTTGTGGATATTATCATTCTTATAATAATGAAATTGAAATTGGTTCTCTCCATCCTTAACAGAAATAAAATAATTTTCAGTTTGATTAGCAAAATGTCTGACAGTGAGAATCAACATATTCGTAGTGTTTTAAAAACTGTTTCATAGTCTGTACAAATTTTAAAGATGATGTACAAAATCCGCATTTAAATGCAGCTATTTATGATCGATAACTTTCGATTACTTCTGAGACAAAAGAGGTAAAACTTCTGTCGGTGTTTTAAGCCTACATTTAGACAAGTCTTTCATTGTTTGGTGTAGATTTACTTAATGTCATGTAGACAAGTCTTTCATTGTTTGGCGCAGATTTACTTAAAGTCATGTTGACAAGTCTTTCATTGTTTGGTGTAGATTTACTAAAGTCATGTAGACAAGTCTTTCATTGTTTGGTGTAGATTTACTTAAAGTCATGTAGACAAGTCTTTCATTGTTTGATTGCAGATTTACTTAAAGTCATGTTGACAAGTCTTTCATTGTTTGGTGTAGATTTACTTAAAGTCATGTTGA